>JAUTBQ010156350.1:0-13241 GCA_032361185.1 Lepetodrilus ovalis | reverse complement strand
AGTTATAAACGAGAGCCAACCAAAATGATTTTTCTGCCCATGAATCATGATAAATCCACCAGCATCTACACCTAGCTTTTTTGCCTCTTTTATATCGTTTTTATCTGGATATGAGATATGTATAGCTTTATAAAAAGAGCTGTCAGATTTTTTATAATCAAGAGTATAGTTACCCTCTGGAGTCCTCTCATCCCCCTCTTTTTCTTTATCTCCTTTGGGGTTTGCACCAAGGGCTATATCAAACTCTTTTATGATCTTTGTATCACTTAAAAGGTAGAGTTTTTTTATAGATTTTTTTACTACAACTAGATCTACTTTAGAGTGTATATCTTCATACGAAATGGCAAAAGAGCTAAAAAGCATAGCGACTACTACTATCTTTGAAAACATAAAACTTCCTTATTGTATAGTAAAGAGATTATACGAAACTCTTTATAAAGGTTAGTTATGCAAAAAGTTATCATTGTAACTGGGGCTAGTTCTGGTATAGGTAGGGCGACTTCAGAATTTTTAGCAAAAGAGGGATTTATAGTCTATGCGGGAAGTAGAAAGCCTGAACTTTTGGATACAAGTATCCAAAATCTATATCCAATCAAGCTAGAGCTAAAAGAGTTTTCACAGATAGATAGCACTGTAAAAGAGATCTATAAAAAGCATAAAAGATTAGATATCCTCATAAACAATGCAGGTTATGGGCTAGTAAGTAGTGCTGAGGATGTTACAGAAGAGCAGATGAAAAATCAGTTTGATATCAACCTCTTTGGTATGTTTCGTATGAATAAAGCTGTTATTCCTCTAATGAGGGAGCAAAATGGTGGTATCATTATAAACATAAGTTCATTTTTGGGAAAAGTTGCTTTGCCACTTTTGTCATTTTATAGTGCTAGTAAATTTGCCGTAGAGGGTATGACTGATGCACTTAGATATGAGCTAAAAGATTACAACATAAGAGTTCACTCTGTAATGCCTGGATTTTTTAAGACAAATTTTACTGGTGATGATATGGTTGCAAATGAAAAAACTTTTGATAAAGACTCACCATATTTAGATCTAGTTTCAACTTTTATACCAAAAATCACACAAGAGATAGAAAACGGTAGTGACCCTATCATTTTAGCTAAAACTATACTACAAATAATCAAAGATGATAACTTTTCAGCTAGGATAAATACTGGGCAAAAAGCTCAAAAATTTATACCTATGAGAAGTGAACTAAGCGATGAAGACTTTGAGAGAAAAGTTATAGAACACTATAATCTATCATGAAAAGTTTTTTCTTTAATATCCTAGATTCTAAATATACTCTAAGCACACTATATAAACAAGATGATCAGTTTATAAAAAGAGTTGATATATCAAGTGGTTTGGTTTTTTATGATCTACTATTATATGACAACCCTAAAAGAGAGATTGTAGTAAAAAACTTAGATCGTATGATCGTATTTTGTGTTATAAAATCTGGAGAAGTTTCTATAAAAAATGGCTCTTCAAAGATACTTAAAAAAGATAATATATATCTATTTTCTTCATCAAAACAGGATTTTTCACTCACTTTAGAGAAAAATAAAAAGAGCGATATGTTTGTTCTTTTTATAGCAGATTTTATACTAAAAAGATACCTCAGCAACAATACAAATGAACCCTTAGATTTTCTATATCAACAGACACAAACCAATCAAGAGTTACAACTTATAAATCAAAAACCACTTGATAGTCTTAGTTTGCACTTCATAGATAAGATAAAAGAGATAGATAACTCCCTATCTATGCAAAACTTTTTAGCACAACAAAGAGTCATAGAGTTTATGGCACATCAGTTTATACTACTTGATATAAAAGATGAAACTATAGATGAAGAGAGTTATAACATAGCTATACGAGCAAAAAAAGAGCTTTTAAAATCATTTAAAGAACCTCCTTCTATCGAAAGATTAGCTCATCTTTGTGCTACAAATCAGACAAAGCTAAAATCAGTTTTTAAAGAGGTACATAAAACTACAGTCTATGGTTATGTCCAAAAGCTAAGACTTCAAGAGGCAACTTATCTGCTTAAAAAACAAGAACTCTCTATCGGAGAAGTGGCTAAGAGAGTTGGATATAAGCATCAAGGGTATTTTAGCAAACTATTTTTTAGAACCTATGGCATATATCCAAAAGATTTACTAAACAAATAAGGCTTAGAGTGCTAAGAGGAACTTCTTTTAGTGCTAAAAATATATTGTATTTATTTTCCAGATCTATTATACTAACAACTACAAAACATAAAGGAAAAGTCATGTCACAAAAACTAACAATAGTAGCGATTATAGAAGCCAAAAAAGATAAAGCATCATTTGTAGAGTCTGAGCTTTTAAAGCTGATAGATCCAACAAAAAAAGAGCAGGGTTGTTTAGAGTATAGACTACAAAAAGATAATGAAAATCCAGAAAAATTTATATTTTTTGAGAGATGGGAAAGTAAGGAGCTTTGGCAAACTCATATAGAGAGCGACCATCTAAAAGAGTTAGTTCAAAATACAGATGGAATGCTTGATAAACTTGAGATAAAAGAGATGAGTGAGATAGCATAAAAGAGGGATGTAACCCTCTTTTTATTACTCAGTTCTTAAAACCGCTCCATTGCTAGCATTTGTAACTAACAATCTATACTGCTTTAACCAAGAACCATTTAACTCTTTTACTTTTGGTTTAAAATCTGCTCTTCTTTTTTCTAGCTCTTCATCACTTACCTGAACACTCAAAGAGTAGTTATCCACATCTAGGTCTATGATATCACCATCTTTAAGCAGTCCTATAACCCCACCCTCAGCAGCTTCAGGACTCACATGACCGATACTTGCTCCTCTTGTGGCTCCTGAAAATCTACCATCAGTGATAAGAGCTACTTTATCTCCTAGTCCCATACCCATGATGAGGCTTGTTGGTGCTAACATCTCTTGCATACCCGGTCCCCCACGAGGTCCCTCATATCGGATGACAACCACATCACCAGCTTTAACTTTGCCACCTGTGATACCTACAATCGCCTCTTGTTGTGAATCAAAACATACTGCTTTTCCACTAAATACTCTCATATTTTCATCTATTCCTGCGGTCTTTACAACTGCTCCATCAAGTGCTAGGTTTCCAAAGAGTATCGCCAAACCACCAACTTGTGAGTAAGGATTGTCGATAGTATGTATGATATTTGTATCTATTATCTCACATTTTGATATACGATCACCGATGCTTTCGCCCTCAACAGTAGGATTGTCAAGCTCTAAAACTCCATCACCTCTTTTTGTGATCTCATTCATAACAGCACTCACTCCACCAGCTTTGTGTACATCTTCCATATGAACTGTTGTAAGAGATGGAGAGATTTTTGCGATATGTGAAACTCGTTTACTCATCTTATTTATATCAGCTAAGTTAAAATCAACTCCAGCCTCTTTAGCAATCGCTAACATATGTAAAACTGTATTTGAGCTTCCACCCATCGCCATATCTACAGCAAAAGCATTGTTTACTGCTTTTGCATTTAGGATATTTCTGATTTTAAGTCTTTTTGACTCAGCTTCATCTTTTGCGATCTCACAAATTCTTCTAGCTGCTACTCGTAAAAGCTCTTCTCGTTCAGGTGTTCGTGCAAGTATAGTTCCATTGTCTTTTAGGGCTATTCCCATCGCTTCCATCAGAGTGTTCATCGAGTTTGCTGTAAACATACCAGAACATGACCCACCACTAGGACAAGCTTCACACTCAATCTCAGTCAATCTCTCTTCGGTGATATTTCCAGCTTCAAACTCTCCAACTGCTTCAAATGCAGTTGCTAGATCTATGCTAGTACCATCTGCTAGTTTACCAGCTTTCATAGGTCCACCACTTACAAAAACAGTAGGAACATTTACCCGTAAAGCTCCCATAATCATACCCGGAGTTATCTTGTCACAATTTGGTATACAGATCATCGCATCTAGTTTGTGAGCATTCATAACAGTCTCTATAGAGTTTGCTATGATTTCACGACTTGGAAGAGAGTAAAGCATACCATCATGCCCCATCGCGATACCATCATCAACACCGATAGTATTAAACTCAAATGGAACACAACCATTTTTCCTGATCTCATCTTTTATGATTCGACCATACTCATCTAAGAAAAAATGCCCCGGAATCACTTCATTAAAAGAGTTTGCAACTCCTATAAATGGCTTATCAAAATCATCATCTTTTAATCCTGTTGCTCTTAACAAACTACGGTGTGGTGCACGGTTATAACCCTTTTTTACTTCATCACTTCTCATTATCTTCCTCTAATTTAAATATTGGTACATTATACCAAAGGATTTATGAGAATGTGTTTTGTGGAAAAAAATTTGTTTTTATAAAAATAATGTAAAAAATTTTATAAATATGCCGATATATCAAATATATTTTATTTGGAGTAATTTATGACACTTATTGATGAAAAAACAAACTTGAAAGATTTAATTGCTAAAGAGCATACCCATAATAAACAAGAAGAATTAACTCTAAAAGACTTAATCAAATGTGATATGTACAGATATGACAAAGCTGCTAGCTTAAAAGAGATACTAAAGTGTTATATTCAAGAACCCGGTGCAAACTATATGGTATGGTTTAGGATTGCTCAAAAATACAATAATATATTTACAAAAATCATACTAAGAAGAAAAATGTTTAAGTTTAGTATAGAGATATTTCCTATGACAAATATTGACAAAGGTTTTTACATCGGACATTTTGGAGGTATCATCATAAATCCAAAAGTAAAAATAGGAAAAAATTGCAATATCTCCCAAGGTGTTACAATAGGAGGAAGCTATAAAGGTAAATCGCAAGGCTATCCCACTATCGGTGATAATGTTTTTATTGCCCCTGGGGCAAAAATATTTGGAAATATTACAATAGGAGACAATGTTGCAATTGGAGCAAATGCTGTTGTAACAAAAAGTTTTCCTAACAACTCAGTTATAGGCGGTTCTCCTGCTAAACTAATCTCAAAAGATGGTTCTGTTGGATATATAAATCATACAGTTTAATGAACTAAGGGGTTCTCTATGAAAGAAGATCTAAAGTCTATCTGTGAAAAACTTATACTCTCTGATGATCTAAAACTACCACTAAATCTAAATACTACACTAGACCTAAGAATCTGCAATGATGTCGAGTGTGCTTTAAAGATATTTTCCTCTTCACATATACCGATATCTAAAATCATTCCAATCCTTAGTGATTTTGGTTTTATCGTTATCAGCGAAGTTACTTTTGAAGTAGATAATATCTTTATAACAAAGTTAAAAATAGATGCAAAAGGAGAAGGACTTTTACAAAAACACTCCAAAAATATCAAATCAGTTCTGCTTGCATCACTTAAAGGAGATCTTAAAAGTGGACGACTTTTTGAGCTTGTTTATCGTGAAGATTTTTGTAAAAGAGGAGTTCTACTTTTTAGATCTTTTGTAGCTTATCTCAAACAGTTAGTCGAAGAGTTCAATGAGAGAGATTTGGTCGATTGTTTGGTAAAATATCCTACGATTTCAGGGGAGTTTCTGGACTACTTTTTGATAAAGTTTGATCCATCTATCAGTGATAGAGAAGCCAAGATAGAGCGATCTAGTCATAGGGTTAGTGAGCACTTTAAAGATGTTCAAAATATAAGTGATGATAGAGTTTTAAAGCTTGTTTTTAAATTTTTAAAAAGTATCTGCCGAACTAACTTCTTTAAAAATGATGAGAGCATTTCACACAAGATAGAGTTAAAAGATCTAAAAAAACATCTTCGTGGCATACAGCCAAATATCGAGGCTTTTGTCTATTCAAACGATCTTATAGGGGTTCATCAGAGAGTCTCCAAGATATGTCGTGGCGGGATTAGGTGGAGCAATAGAGTAGAAGATTTTAGAGTAGAAGTCAAATCCCTGATGGCAACACAAGAGGCGAAAAATGCAGTCATTGTCCCAAAAGGTGCAAAAGGTGGATTTATCATATTGAAAGAAAATCTATCAAAAGATGAGTTTGAAACATACTACAAAAGGTTTATAAATGCCCTCTTAGATCTAGTCGATAATCAAGAAGATGGCAAGATAATACACCCAAAAGATATGATCTGTTATGACGGATATGATAGCTACTTTGTGATAGCAGCAGATAGGGGTACTTCAAGCATGAGTGATGTGGCAAACTCCATCTCAAAAGAGAGAGGTTTTTGGCTAAAAGATGCATTTGCGAGTGGATCAAGTACGGGTTATCATCATAAAAAGTTAGGCATTACGGCAAAAGGAGCTATACGATCTGCTCAAAGACACTTTATCGAAAAAGATGTCGATTTTTACAAAGAGCCTATCAGTGTGGTTGGAGTTGGCTCGATGAGTGGAGATGTCTTTGGAAATGGTATGCTTGAGAGCAACAAGTTCAAACTCCTTGCGGCTATCAGCCATGATGAGATATTTATCGATCCCTCTCCCGATCTTGAAGTGGCTTTTAATGAGAGAAAAGAGCTATTTTTAACCAAGAGGGGAAAATGGAGTGATTATGCTGAGTCTAAGATTTCACAAGGTGGAGGAGTATTTAAAAGATCAGCAAAATCTATCACTCTAACTCCTCAAATCATCGAACTACTACACACTTCACAAACAGCGATGAGTGGAGAAGAACTTGCAAAAGAGATCCTAAAACTTAGAGTAGACTTACTCTATTTTGGAGGGATTGGAACTTATGTAAAATCAAGCGATGAGAGCAATCTTGCACTAGGTGATAAAGAGAACGAATATGTCCGAGTAAATGCAAATGAGATAAAAGCTTATGCCATCTGTGAAGGTGCAAACCTAGCCCTAACGATGGCAGCTAGAATCGAGTATGCTCTAAATGGTGGGCATATCAACCTTGATAGCATAGATAACTCTGCTGGTGTTGATACAAGTGATCATGAAGTAAACTTTAAAATAGTTTTAAATAGTGCTCTAACAAAAGGGAAAATTAATGAAAACCAAAGAGTACAACTACTTCATAGTGTGAGTGATTTTGTAGTGGAAAAAGTGCTTGATACTAACTATAATCAAGCACTTTGCATATCTCAAGATCAGACAAGATCAAGTGAAAATCTAAAGAGCTTTAAAAAAGTCGTTAGGATACTAGAATCAAAGATGGATATCTTTAGTAGGCACTATTTTCTCATACCAAAAGAGCGGGACTTTAGTGAGATTGTAGACGATGATGGTAAGATTGTACGACCGATTTTAGCTACTTTGATGCTCTATGCAAAAATCTTTTTACAAGATATACTTTTAGGATCTTCTCTTATAAAAGATCCCTCTTATGAGCGATATTTGATGGAGTATTTTCCAAAAGAGTTTAGAGATAGATTTAAAGAGGAGATTATAAATCATCCACTTAGATCTGAAATCATATCTATGAAGATAGCAAATGAGATTATAAATGAAAACGGAGTTAGTTTTTTAGTGGATTATGATAGCACCAACCAAAAAGATTTTCTAAAAAAGCTGATGAATATTTGACAACCACAAAATTTATGGTTGTCAAAAAAGTTACTATTTTATAGTTGCTACTACATTATCTCCCCAAATATTCGCTACAGCATCTGTTCTTCCACTTTTTGCATAGATTGATGACATCGCTGTTTTTTGTCCTACTGATCCAAGTGGTTGATTAAGCTCCAGATTTACAGCAATCTCTCCACTTCTTCCACTTACAAGATCATCCAACTTTGCAAGAATTTCATCTTTCATCTTTTGAGATAATCCGTTTGCTTGTATATCTAACATACCTTTAGCTTGTGTAGCTATATCAGCAGGAGTCTCTCCTGTTATCTCTAGCATCTCTTTAAAAAATCTTTTATTTTCAAATGCTAACTTATACTCAATATCTTTAGCTATAGCATTGTCCATATTTAACTCTTCACCCCTAGTTGAGGCTAAAAAATCACTCTCAGGAACTGAAAAATTCATACTTGCTGATATATTCATCTTACCAAGTTTTAAAGCACCAACAACACCCATCTCATCTCTATCTCCATTTAGATGATTGGTGATATCGATAGCGACTTTATAATCTCCCGTTAGCTGTTGTAAAAATTTATCTTTCATCTGTTTTGAAACTTGTGCTTGTTCCATAGACTCTACCATATAATCTTTCATAGTTTTGTTATCTACTTTTATATCAGAGAGTGCGATATTGATCTTCACATCTCTAAAACTTTGCATCTTTTGAGATAGTAGTTGAGTTGGCTTAGTAGCTACGACATCAAAGTCTAAAGATGCAAACACTTGCTTACCCTTTTGAAAAGTATCTATCTTACTATGACACTTTGTCCCACCAATCACACTCCAATCTGGAGTACACTCAAATTTATCTACACCCATAGCTACTAAGTTTTTATCAACTAATTTTTGATTTAGTTTATCTTCAAGTCCATTTGCCATAAAAAGTTTTCCTCCACCTATAGCACCAACAGAAACAACAGCAACGAAAGAGAGAGGTATCAAGACTTTTTTTATCATAATTTAATCCTTTAAGTTTGTATAGGTAAAATCGGCAACACACAGATAAATAGAGTCTAAAGGTAAAAAATATAATATAATTAATCATTTAAGTAACTTTTAGTAAACCTTTTTAAATATTTGTGTAGTTTTGTAACTATCAAAAATATTTCTCCTGTTTTTATAGAAATAGTTTTATCTGTACTTTAAAGATATCGATAAAATCCGAGTTTACTACTATAAAAGGAGGGTTTACATGAGTGAGATGATAGAAGATCTACCAAAGATCAATAGATTTGAAGCATTGGAGTTTAGGGGTGATAGTAGTGAGTATTTCAATATATGGATAGTAAATATCTTTTTATCTCTTATCACACTTGGCATCTACTCTGCTTGGGCAAAAGTGAGGACAAATAGATACTTTTATGCCAACACCTATCTAAAAAGTAGCTCATTTAAATATACAGCAGATCCAAAAAAGATACTAAAGGGGCGGTTAATCCTATTTTCACTCTATGCTATTTTTCTCTTCTCATCTGAGATCTGGTTAAATCCTATCATCACACTAGCAGCGACTATATCTCTTATTTTCATCTCTCCTTGGATTGTAAATCGTGCCGTAAAATTTAAACTAAAAAATACAAAATATCGAAATATAAACTTTAGCTACAACGAAGATATAACAAAATTTTACTCATTTTTTACGATCCATTTTGTGTTAAATATCCTAACTATTGGTCTCGCTTTTCCTTATACCCTACATAAATTTAAACAACTTCTTATCAACAACAGCAGATATGGAGATAGTACATTTTTATATGAAGCGGATGTTTCTGGTCTATATGGGGCATTTTTTAAGATGCTTATTCTTTACTTTTTTATGATCATAATCCCTCTATCTATAACTCTTGGAGTAACACTTGGTCTAATGAAAACTATACAACCACAGATCATAGATATCAAAACCATAGGAGTAATTGCTACATCATTGGGATATCTTGTGAGTGCTTTTGGCATGAAAGGTTTATATGAAGCCTACATCAAAAATTATGTTTATAACCATACTACAATGGATGATGAAAATATCGAACTTCAAAGCACACTAGATCCAAATACTCTAGCATGGCTCTATATCTCAAATATATTTCTAATCATACTCTCACTTGGTATGCTAACTCCTTGGACAAAGATAAGAACACACAGATATAAGTGTGAAAATATCAAAGTAAAAGTAGATAATATGGATAAATTTATAGCCGTCTATAGTAGTAATCCTGATGCTTTAGCACAAGAGAGTGAAGAGTTTTTTGATCTAGATATAGGGTTGTAGATGATCTCTTTTGGTGCTGATTATTTTGATGGAAAAAGTTCAAAAAAGATGTCGGTTATCCTAAAGTTTGATGATGAAGATGTTGAGATTTTAGGTGAAGAGTTTAAAAAAACAGTATCACTAAAAGATCTGACATTTTCAAGTCGCCTAGCCAATACACCAAGAGAGATCACTCTTAGAGATGGTGCTATGATATATAGTAGTGAAAATGACAAGATAGATAAGATCATAAAAATGATGCACAAAAACTCAAATCTCATCCATGTTCTTGAGAGTAAAAAGCGATATGTGGTGATGACTCTATTTATGCTTATAGCAACTATCTTGTTGCTTCTAACAACAGGATCCGAAGTGATTGCCAAGGGTATAACAAAAATCATACCTTACTCAATAGAGAAGAAGATCTCAGATAAAACTTTAGAAGTGCTAGATAGTTATATACTACTTTCTAGCAAGTTAGAAAGTAGTAAAAAAGATCATATAGAGGAGATATTTAAAAAGGTTACTAAAAACGAACCCCACTACAAGATTCACTTTAGAAGAGGAGTGAGTGAAAATGCTTTTGCCCTACCAAGTGGTGATATCATCATAACGGATGAGTTGATATCTTTTAGTGAAAATAACGATGATATGATCTATGGAGTATTAGCTCACGAGATGGGACATGTTAGATATAAACACTCTATGAAAAATCTTATAAAATTTGCAATCACTAGCTCTATCATAAGTTTTATAACAGGAGATATATCATCACTTGTAACGATATTAAGCACCTCCATTATCAATGCAAAATACTCAAGAGATTATGAAAGCCAAGCAGATAGATATGCTAAAACAAGGATGGTAGAGAATCATATAGATCCAAAACATTTAGCAAATTTTTTCATAAAACTAAAGAAAAAAACAAAAAATGGAGATAAACAAGGATATTTTTCCTCTCATCCAGATAGCCAAGATAGGATAGATAAGCTACTAAAAAAAGATTAAGGTATAATGGAGCATCAAAGGAAAACAATGAGAACTAAAATAACAATAATATCGATATTTACACTACTTTTACTACTAGGTTGCGGTGATGAAAAAAGCACAGGAGAACGGATGAGCGATGCCGTTTCAAAGATACGAGGAGATAAGCCAAAGCCGAAACTTCTCATACCAAAACACTCAGATAAAAAGTTAAAACCGACTGCTCAAAAAGAGGAAAAAGTTGTAGAAAAAATAGAAACAAATGATAGTAAAAAAACAGATAGTATCTCACTAAAAGATATAGCCATTAAAGCAAAAGAGCAGATCAAAGAGGCAGCTAAACCTGCAAAAGAGTTAAAACAAGATATGAAAAGTGCGTTATCTATCGTGAAGGAAAGTGTAAAAGAAGTTGTTAGTGAAACAAAAGAGTCTGTGAAAGAGACCGTATCAAAAGCTACTCCTTTGATTGAAAAAGGAAAAGAGAAGTTAAAGAATGAGGCTAAAAAGATTAGAGATCTGATAGATTCAGATAAAAAACCAGCAAACCAATAGATGTCAGATATAACACAAACATATCTAAAAAAGCTACCTATTAAAGAGCAAGATTTTTTAGAAGAGATCACTCAAAAGTATCATCTCTCATATCAAGATCGAAAACAGCTTATAGATATAGCTGTAGATCTAGATATGTGGCAAGAAAAAGCTATATCTGAGATCTGGAATGTAAATCTTGGTGAAAAGTATCAAGGTAAAAAGCTAAAACAATCTCTTATATCAGAAATAAAAGGCTACTACGAAGATCTAAAATCAAAACCATCAAACTATACTACTGATAAACCAAACATCAAAGCCACAAAACCAAAGTTTATCATCCAAAACAGAGATAACTTAGGTTTTGGTCTTTGTCCCGTGGCATCACCAAAGACTAGATGTTGCAATCTCTTGACTCTTGATGCTGTTGAGAGTTGTGGATTTGATTGTTCATACTGTTCAATCCAGTCATTTTACAATGGAAATAAGATAGTATTTGATGACAAGCTAAAAGAGAAGTTAGAAAATATTGTGCTAGATCCTGATGAGTTTTATCACATAGGCACAGGGCAATCAAGTGACTCCCTTATGTGGGGAAATCACAATGGTATACTTGATGATTTGATATCTTTTGCAAAAAAGTATCCAAATGTGATGCTAGAGTTTAAAACAAAATCTGACAATATCTCATACTTTTTAGATAAAAAGCTACCTCCAAACCTACTATTTACTTGGTCGATAAATCCTCAAACTATCATAGATCATGAAGAACATCTTACTGCTTCACTTGATAGGCGATTAAAGGCAGCTAAAAGGCTTCACGATGCAGGTTGTTTGGTTGGTTTTCACTTTCACCCGATGATTCATTATGAGGGGTATAGAGAGGATTATGGAGATATATTTAGAACTCTTGTAAAAGATTTTGAGCCTTCTCGTGTGGCTTTGGTATCTCTTGGTACATTGACATTTATAAAGCCTGTTATCAAGCAGATAAGATCAAGAGATTTTAACTCAAAGATTTTACAGATCCCTATGATAGGAGCTAGTGGCAAGTTTTCATATCCACTAGAGACAAAAAAAGAGATGTTCTCATTTGCATACCAATCTCTAAAAGAGTGGCATAAGGAAGTTTACTTCTATATGTGCATGGAAGATCATAGTCTTTGGAGAGATGTATTTGGCTACGAGTACCCTACAAATGAGAGCTTTGAGATGGATATGAAGCTCCACTATATGAAAAAGATAAACCCACTCACTGCTCTTTAATCTTTTTAAAGTCAATTGCCTTAGCATACATCGTCAAATCCTCTTCACTTACATTTTCACCTTTGATTGTTATCAAAAATCTCTTATCTAGCATTATGGTGATCTCTCCTCTTTTTCGTTTGGAGTTGTACTTTATCGTAGCTTTTTCTCTGTTTATTCGCTTTAGTTTTCCACCCGATGAAAACATAGGATTTCCTATGATAGATCCCAGACCTTGAAGTAGTGGTGAATCTGTTACAACAGCTATGATGATATTTGACTTATCTTTTGTGTAAGTTCTACTCACAGTAGAGCCACCTCCTAGCATACCTGATCCTGCTGTTTCAGAAACAGCTTCCTCCCCACTCCAGCCACTCAAAGCATCAGGTAAAAACCCCTTTATGCTATCTCCTTTTTTCTGCTTTAGTAGCTCCATAACATAAACCAAATCTTCTCTAGTCTGCACCAAGTCACCTTTTTTATAAGATGCCATCGCATCTTGCATGGTGTCACTTATGTCATCACCGCCCACAAACATCGTAGCAACTGATACAATCGCGATACTTTTTAATATATTTTTCATCATAAATCCTCCTACTTTTTATGTAGGCATGATAAAGCATAGTTGTGTCAAAGTTATGTAAGTTTATGGTGTCCAGTGATCACTAA
>JAUTBQ010156339.1:356-13242 GCA_032361185.1 Lepetodrilus ovalis | reverse complement strand
AACGTAAATAGTCTCAGACTGAAATTCGTTTGGTCATTATCTAGGTCTATCAACCGTGATTGTATGCCTTTAAGTAGTTCTGGGTAACCTTTCACGAAGCTATCTTATCCACCAAGAGACCACGGTAGCGCTCTCTTTGCCGATAGCTAATGTACTAGGATCCCCTGATTAGTATTCTGTTGTATGTTTATGGTTATATATTGGTCACCTACCTTGTTTCGATAACACCGGCCCAGGCTAGTTATGTACATGTTAAATGCAATGTCATTATGTCTGATTGAATACGGAATAAATATACCAAATATTAAACACGTCATCGCATTACAAACACGTTCTTGGATACGAAGGTTGTTGATTTCTACGAGTAAATGGAAGCATATACTATAAAACATTAAATTAATAAGAGTATGAAATTAATGCGACAAAGGCTACCGGTATTAATAATATCATACCAAATAATATTCAGGGGACTCATTCCGCTGTTTGACGTTTATTATCTGTTCACCTGACCGCAGCATATCTCGCTTTTGAAATCGATTTACCCAAAATGAAATATCTGTCATTGATCCTTATCCGGTAAACGACGTGCGCTTATCCATAGACAGATCCCTTGGATCAACCACTTACGACACTTCCTCTTTTATTGCTAACGTGAATAGGGATATCCTTGCCAAATTTCAACATTGCCATTTCTCTAGTGTAATTATTTCCATATCAAACGGGAGATCATTAATGTAACATATCGAATCCAACCTTGAGTTTCTTGTTTTGAGTAGTATACATGCACTTATAGGCCTACATGTACAAACTCAACGTATGGTATCATTTTTGTTTGCTCTTCAAATTAAAACGAAAACCAATAAGATGATATATGTAAACGAATTTATACGGTGAATATACATGGTAAACAATGGGTACTAATAATATTCATGGGATGCACATTCAAAATATACTCTCTAAATCAAGTAAATATTATATTAATATAAGTGGTGTTTAAAAGTCCAAAGTGCATTCATTGAAAAACAGTGATATAAAAGTGTTCAGTTATCGGTACACATATATATTTATAGTATAGTAAAAATGATTACAAAATGCTATAAATTATACAAATATTTTAACATTTTCAAAATATATAAGCAAGCCAATGGTATATATTTGCAATATATTATCAAACTAACAGACCAGGAATATCTTACAATGTTATACATGTATTCTTAATATATAGATTCCATTAATTAGTTATATGGATTATGATATCACATCTCTACTTCAAAACTAAATTTGCATTTAAAAATAACCTTATTTTCTAAAGTATTGTAAACTTGCATAAACCCCAGATAATTACTAAAAATTGTATAGCATTTCAATTACATCATTCTGCACTTCTACCTCAATTTGGAAATAAACTATTCCAAAATAATAATGAGTGATCAATAGATTTCCCACTCAAATGTCCGATCGTTGAGAAATATATATAAAAAAAATTTAAGTCCTTGTGGAGTTTGCGACTCGGTGGGCAAGTTCATCGAATAAACATATTGTTCCACATAGACGATACGCTGGTGCAGATATCGGAGATGTCGTCCCTGCTGACGGAGCTTCTAGTAACGCCGGTCGACATGGATGACCATGAGCCCAATGAGGTCATGGACGGAAGGTAGTCCTCATCATCATTTGACGCGTCGCCACTGTCCGCGCAGTTCTCGTAATCCATGGAATATTCGAAATGCACGCTTTCTAACGACTCCACGCTACGCGGGGTGATGCTTCCGTCATGAGCGTGGACTACGCGCCAGGGAGACACCAGCTCGGCGAAGGAGCGGGGCAGTTGCGACGTGAACGAGACAGAAGACCTGCTATCAGACTCCAATCTTCTTGGCCCAGCTCTGACCTTCCCTTTATCACTTGCGAAGCGGACAGACAGTGAAGAACACATGTCGAGCCTTTCCATAGCGTACGGTCTATTCAGCCCTTTCAGACAAGCATCGACGACAGGGTATGAATATAAGCCGAAAATGGAGCGAGAGTTCTGGTATGGGCCCGCTATGGAAGTATCTGATTCGGACATGTCTGAGGTTTCTTCTGACAGGAGGTTCGCATAATGCACAGGAGACGTAGGGTATTCGAATATTGCCAGACGATACGGTCGTTTGCCTTTGTTCAGACGAGCATCAACGACGGGATAAGTGTAAGTGTCAAGGTCGAAGAGAGAGCGAACTTGCTGCTGCGACATCCGAGACTGACTAGAAATATCTGACATTGTCAGACGTGAACTCTCTTCGGTCGAAACATTCGAATAGTCTGATAATATCAGTTCTACACCTTCATCAGTCTGAATACCCACATTGCATGATATTCTCGCTTCTGAACTTCTGTTAGATGGAACAATCGAGTGGTATGACCGTCTAATTTGTGAACTTTCTACAGTTGGAACAGTCAAATTGCATGATATTCTCGCTTCTGAACTTCTGTTAGATGGAGCAATCGAGTGGTATGACCGTCTAATTTGTGAACTTTCTTCAGTTGGAACAGTCAAATTGCATGATATTCTCGCTTCTGAGCTCCTGTTAGATGGAGAAATCGAGTGGTATGACCGTCTAATTTGTGCACTTTCTACAGTTGGAACAGTCAAATTGCATGATATTCTCGCTTCTGAACTCGTGTTAGATGGAACAATCGAATGGTATGACCGTCTAATTTGTGCACTTTCTTCAGCTGGAACAGTCAAACTGCATGATATTCTCGCTTCTGAATTCCTGTTAGAAGGAACAATAGAATGGAATGGCCGTTTCATTTGTGAACTTTCCTCAGTTGTAAACCTTGAACTGCATGACATCCTCGCTTCCGAACTGTTAGATGGAACAATAGAATGGTATGAACGTCCCCATTGTGAACTTTCCTCAGTTGGAACATTCGAATTGTACGATGCTTCCGTTTCTGGTCTTTCGTTAGAGGAAACTTTCGTTTTGTATGACACTCTCTTTTGTAGGCTTTTCTCAGTTGGAACATTCGAATTGTATGACGCTTTCATTATCGAACTCCTTCTAGACGGACCACTCGAATGGCATGACCTGCTCAGTTGTGAACCCTCACCAGTTGGATCAACCAACATGTAGGATCCTTCCCTTTCTGGACGTTCATCAGTCGTAGCTTTCGATGCGTATGACACTCTCTTTTGTACGTGTTTCTCAGTTGGGACATTCCAACTGTATGATGCTGTCGTTCCTGAACTACTAGATGTAAGAATCGAATGGAGTGACCGGCTCATTGGTGAACTTTGCTCAGTTGGAACGTTCGAAACGTATGAATCAGACGTAGCGTTCGATGCGTATGTCACTCTCTTTTGCTTGTGTTTCTCAATTGGGACATTCGAACTGCGTGATGTTATCATTGCTGAATTACTAGTCTGTTCTGAGAGTTCGTCAGTCACAGTACTCGAAGTTTCGGATTCTGTCCAATCTGAGCTGTTCTCGGTTATGTCACTTACAGAATTATCGGTAGAAGGGAAATCGAATCTTTCCAGGTGGTATGGCGGCATGTTTGGTCCATTCCAGCAGTCCTGAAAGATGGGATATGAATCAAGTTCTTGGAGAAAGTGAAGCCGACTTCCTGCTGTATTAGTTCCAATACTCTTCACCGACGGTGCACCGGATGCGTTTGCTTGTCCTGATGACGACGAATTTGGTTTCTTTTTAAATGAAAAGCGGTCTACAAACTGTGAATACCTCATTGGCCTGGACTTTGATTTACCTACTTTTCGGGTGGGTTTCCTTGGTTTCTTGATCCCGCCTTTCGCCTTGGGCGTTTTAGACCTTTTCCGCTTTGGAAGGTTATCAGGTTCTTGACTCTTTATTCGGAAGCCGGGTTCGAACACGACGCTGACATTGTTGTCGTCTGTTGACAAGAAATCGACTGTTATAGGTTCCTTTCGCGACTTGGCCTTCTTCGGTTGTGCCCCTTTTCTAGACTTGCCTTTTCCTTTCTTACGAGAGTCCATGTCGCTGATGACGGACAAGGAGTCTGTGATGGTGTAGCGTTTCTGGGAGAACTGGACCTCTTTGCCAGATGTCTTCCTTTTGTTGGTACCCGTGGAGGTGTCGGCGACTTCAAAACTGTTGACAAGGATAACAGGCTTGGCTGTGTGTGCCTTGGTATCTAGAATGACATTCACGTTGCTGTTGGATGCCATGTTGACGTATATCTGAAAAATACACAGCCACTCAAATTACTTTATATTATATGTTACAGTTAATCTGTATAATCAGGTAATCTGTATAATACTAGTACCTGATATTTTCATTGAATTTCATATCACTAAGTCAATTTGTAAAGGTCCTCAAAGGACTAGATGTTTCCCTTTAATTGCCAGATATGATGGCATGAGTTTGATGAAATAAAATTAAGATAATGTGTAAATGTGTACAGGCATTCATATAATTTTGTGCGAATAATAATAGAAATGCATTCAATTTTGTGTGAATACATTTAACAAATATTAATTTTCTTTCATCAAACTCATGCCATTCTATTTGGTAATGAAAGGGAATCATTTTGTCATATCAGGCTTTTTACAAATTGACTTAGTGAACTGAAATTCAATGAAAAAATCAGGTATTATACAGATTACCTGATTATACAGATTAACTGTAACATATATATGGGTAAAAGATGCATGTATAAACATTAACTTTTTAAGAACACGAATTAGAAGAAATGTAAAACATGCATGTAGAAAAAGATTACTTTTAATATTGTTATATTTTGTATACCTTTATGATAGTTGCTATATATAGGTCTTACTTAACCATATCCCTGCTTCCCTGCTGCAGGCAACCGTAGATGCCCTAAATAACAGTGAATGTGCCTAATCCAGCAGGGAGAGGGTTAAAGATAATTGTAGTGCATGAAAGCCGTAGCTGGCAACAACTATACTGAACTTTAAATATGCTTAATTGTACCGTATACATCTACTTCAGTTGATCTACTTCAGTATTGGTCAAGTACGTTTTTACCTGTACGTTTTTACAATCAATTGCAGCTACAACTGTTCTAAGCCACAGGACCAACTTGAACATTGTTGTTCATTATTTCAACGTGAACAAAAAAAACAATGCGAGGATTTTCACAACGTAGATTGACATTGTTATACATGTTGTTATTAATATAAAGTCAGAACCCGATGTATCGGGCGCTTTACATACCCCTCGGCAAAATTCTTTGTGCGAGTTCACTGAATTAGCGTCTTCACCATTGTCTTTCAGTTGCAACATCAGCGGGTTTTATAGAATGCAGCACCTATAATATAGTCTGTTCCCTGTGATGGTTTTTCATCTATTTGGGACACAACTCTGGATATAGTACTTTTTACCTAGGTTATAGGCCAAACCCTCATTCCAACACTAACTTAGCTTACATATTGGCAACACATTAACGCAGCCTAACAATATACCGCCATGGATGTTTCGCCATGTACGGAGACAATCGCCACTACATGACGTCATAAAAGCATTACGTCAGCATACTTAGTTGCTTTGATACGAAAGAATGTCTAAAATGATTTACAAGAGTGACCACCAGCATAAATCATGTGGGTACTTGCCACTGGATAGTAGATCGAATCTATCAATATATATTTATATTTCTTTTATTAAAAATATACTTTTTTATATTAAATAATATTAGTTGATTAATAACATGATAATACGATACGTAAAATAGTAAAAATAACTCTACAAATAATATATCGAATTTTCACGTTATTACATTATTATTGCGGTAGTAGAAGACGACGGTGAAATTTTGGTAGGCCTATATATAAATCATTTGTAAATATTCATGCAACTTAAATTAGCGAAATCGGTATCTATAGCGCTTTCATTTCATGAAACCTAGGCCTAATCTCAGAAGCTGAAATCTAAGCTATTCTGGGGAAAATCAACAGATTCGACAAAGAGGGCTGAAAGACGGTAAATGATGAATACTAGTACTTCTGTTCCATCATACCAACACATTATGACATAAATAACCAAATAAACTGCAGATGCATACCTTTGATCATCCTAGAAAACCCAAGCTATTGTGACTCCACTACCTTCCGCCAAATACCCTGGGATAACTGCCTATTCAGAACTCCGTTTTGGTTTAGCGAGGGTCACGGTGAATATAGTAATAAATTATCTAGACACGCCTGTTGCGTGGGCTCGACCAATCCATAGGCGGGTTGATAACTCTGAATCGTCGTTAGCGTGCGTGTCTAGATTATTTATTAATATATTCACCGTGACCCTCGCTAAAC
Organism: Lepetodrilus ovalis; assembly: GCA_032361185.1. NCBI lineage: Eukaryota > Metazoa > Mollusca > Gastropoda > Lepetellida > Lepetodrilidae > Lepetodrilus > Lepetodrilus ovalis. The sequence goes on along the minus strand of JAUTBQ010156339.1, from coordinate 6,947 downwards.
CAAAACGTATAACTTACACGTATGCGTCTCAAAGTGGCATTTTTGATTGATAGAACAAGCGATGCCCCAAATCTGACATACCGGTATTTATGTACATAGCATTTATTGATAAATATGTTCTTTTGCACATTCTGTGCTCTATCTAAATATGAAAATATTCCAGTCAACTTTGATACGAGATTGTTAACCAATTTATACGTATACGAGTGATATATTAGAGAACATAATTTCATATGGATCTAATTTGTATTTTTAAGATATCGATAATCGTATAGGCTATATAACTAGTAGGCATCATAAATAGGCCTACTCATAAAAGTAATCGATGAGTGTGCATTCTAACGTCTTAATAACGGGTGAGTGTGAGTGAAATAATCTTGAAAATAGGTCCAATATGTATCCAACGAATAGCCTAGTTACAACGTGTTTATTAAAAGTGATTTAACATTCCGATCCGACATGATAAAATATCTTAATTTAGACTCAGGACTGACTAAATATTGTTTAAAAATACAAACCAAATACAAACCAAATACAAACGTTTAACAAATTGCCGGATAGTTTCCATTCATATTTATGCAGTACATTGATAAATGGTAAAAACTATTATTATTATCATTATTATTATTATTATTATTATTTGTATTATTGTTGTTGTTGTTGTTGTTGTTGTTGTTGCTGCTGCTGCTTCCGCTGCTGCTGCTGCTGTTGACGACGTCGGTATTTTTGTGATACCTATAGCGCAATCGAAATTATCGCTGCAACTAGAAAAGTTCAGTCGACCTAAATCGGCTAAAGATAGAAAAGTCATGTTACTCGATAAACTGTTATCGCGGAAAGCAAACTTTAGCGCATGAGGTGATAAAAATTAATCATTCATAGGTCAAATGTCAGACAGTCAACGAGAGTTACCGAACCTGATATGTGTTCTAATATTTCGACCAATAGTAGACTCTCAAATTCGTTTGCGCCGTAGCAGAAAGATGGCTGCGTCCATGCGAATCAAAACACAAGCATGTTCTTGGTGTCGAACGCATATTTTATTCAAAAGAAAAACATATCCAGAGGTTATTTTATATCTTGCTTTCTCCATTAAATCTTCATCACACTAATCGCACAAAATGTCTCGTGTTAATTCGTGTCAAAGACTTGGAGCACTTGTTTTCTATTTTTATTTTGTTTCGTCAGTCGATTCGCATAAAAGAAACCCAACACTTTGACAATTTATCTGCAGTTGTTCTATGCGTCTGAAGTATTTGACAAATTTAATACAACAATAATAGGTCAGTGACGTCACAATGTTATGGATTAATCAATCAGCACAACACGCCCCCGCTCCCAACCTCTTTTTTTTCTCCCACTGAAAATTACAATTTTTTATGTCAAATCGTAATTCAAATCGTAGACAGTGACACTTAGTAACAAAACTAAATAGGAGTAAACATGGTAAACTAACGCAGAGTAACTCACATTCAAACTGAAAAGTATGCCAATTTTGCCCAATAATCATAAAATTCATAATTTATCATGAGAATAATATTGAAAATATGCAATAATGCATAATCCAGTGCGTGAGAGAGAAAGAATGAGAGTGTGTGTGTGTGTGTGTGTGTGTGTGTGTGTGACTGAATATCTAATACTATTAATAATATGATATTTTGGTTATTTTGATATATCAATAGTATAACATGAGCAGTCCGCGAGGACACAAGGCTTTGCATTGGTTCATATTAATTTTCCTTTCACAGAGACATGTATCCACCACATCTACAGTACACGCACACAGACAGACGGACATGGACCCTGGCAAGGAAGTCCCGGAACAGAAGAAAAGATTGTCGTACAAACGTCACCCAGGTGTGATGACACTGCCAACGGTCCATCTGCCAGAGAGACTACGACGTGCTGCATACGTCGTCACAGAGAGTACGTCCAGCTGAATTAAACATAAATTAATGATAAAGATCCTAAGAAATCATGTCAAACCATCATGAACATTGAAGTTAAATTTATTTGTTGAAAAGTTATCCAAACTGGGACCAGTTTTCACATCTAGAAATTAGAATATATCCTGAAGAAAAATGAGAATTGATTTTAATAATTTTATAATCTTACGGTTTCATACAAACCATTACCGATTATTTTGTTTGTTGCTAAGTTATAATCTGAAATTTGTACTGTTATCACAGATAATATGTCAGGCAGAATTATAACTTATTTCAAAAGTTGTAACTTGAACTTAATATTGTTGTTACAGATAATGCATCATGCAGAATTATATGTAATTTTAACATCAAAATCCTAAAATTTTGTGTGAATCATTAGCTGATAATATTTAGTATTATTTGTATATTTTATCCGAACTTGGAATTGTTTCAGAATTCCCTGTCAGTAATTTGAAGAAGAAAAGTCAGCAGCTCAATAACTACCTCCACTCTCGAAAACCTCCTGTGGAAAACCACGTGATACATCAGTCGGCTAACAAGATGCGCGACAAGATTATTGAAGATGGTAATAACAAATTGCACTTGATTAAGCATGATTAACATACTGTAATTATTCATCTATTTGCGGAAAACTTATGTTTCAAAGGCATGAAATTGATGAATGTGCATTTGTGATCATTTGTGAAATGCACTCTGAAACTGAAGCATGGGGGATAATGGGATAGTTGTTGGTGTGTAAGACTATGAACTTGATGGCGAGTTTGAATCCTAACTTGAGGGTATTCTTTACTGTTATCATTGCACATGGGTGAAAGATACCTGTTGTGATTAATACAAGACCTCATTAATGTATTCACCCTTTACTGTCACTGTGGATACAAATTTAATATTATCATTTATTTGTTCAATATCCAGTTATCATCTTTCATTTGTTTAGTATTAGTACATGTACCTGTGTAGCTGTAAAAATATTAATTTGCACAGATATTTTGCACCAAAGTCATGCTAGAAAGCTTGCCTATTCTAGCGCTATTTATTATCCAGGTCAATGGAAAAGTGTGCACTCAATAAACCTTTTATAAAACTTTCATACTACTGGGTACCCATTCACAGCTGAACACTTTAGTCAAGAATGCTGTGTAGTGGCATTAGGTAGGTTCCAACCCAGTGACATGAGCTAGGTTCGTACACCGGACCTCATTTCAACCAAGGAAACCATTTCTCTTCAATGTGTTAAAGTGCGACTGTTTGTGTTTCGTCTGCAGCCAACTGGAACATGTCTGCAATGGGCCATGAAGAACGGGGCGAGAAGGAATCTCAGATCAAGAAACAAGTCTTCAAGAAACTCAAATCAAACGTCTACCACTGGAAGGCCATAAAGTGAGTCGGTTGAACAAATGACTGACAGTAAATATTACTAGATGGATGACTAATCGAGTATGAATAACAATTAACATTTTACTTCCTATCGTGCATGGTCCATATCCAATCACTAGTCCAAAATTTTGTCGAATTATGCTCAGGAAAATAATACATTGATTAATGTAAAGACACAAAATTTAACTAGCAAATGTCTCGGGAACATTAATATGTATCCTGCAGGGCTCTGGACTAAGGTATGCCCGACGTACAGGGGCAAGTTAAATTGCTCTGCGGGCAACCTATTGTCTTAACATATAGATGCTTTTGTGCCTTTACAACTTGCCTTGACTATCCCTGCGGGCAAGTAACTCAAAATGTTAGTCTGGAACCCAGTCCTGAGATTTATTTCCGACAACTACTGAAGACCATAATGGCGATTTGTACATCATGACTAATTTTTAAAGGTACGATGCCCCAACTGCTGTGACGTACCTTCATTCTCGGCTAGTACAGAACTACAGTGTCTTCCTCCAGTGCCTGACTGAGGTAGGGTTAAAAATACAGTGTCCCCCTCGATATAACGCTGAAGTTGGGGTCCATGTCGTACCCCTGTGTTATGCCTTATACGATATTACAGGGAAATAACCAAAAAAATAAAAAATGTGATCCACGTCTGACCCTACCTTTTATCCGAATCCGTGGTGCATCGGACCGTGTTATATCGAGGGAGATCTGTACTCATGGTACTTGTCTGATTACTTTTTAGTCTTTCACCATTGTTCATGAATATGTAAATTAATTGCAAGTATATCTCCTAAAAACATTTCTGAGAAGGTTTACAGTATTGCAACTTTATCAAGCTTAAAATAAAAATACATGATAAATTTATGATCATTATGTTACTAATTCAGCAAAGTTTAACAAGAATAAATAATAATAATACATATTTAGCATTAACCAAATTCAGTCTAGCTTACACCAGGCTATAAATACTGCTCAAATGTTAGTAATAGTTGTGTTCATATTACGGTAAGCATTTCTTTTCTAAGATTTCCCGTCGAGAGCCGTCGTACGTTCCCCGGTCTATGTTTGATCTAGGATCTGGTCTAGGGTCATCTATATGGTATGTACGATTGACATTTCTTTCCTTCCATGTTTGGTTATAACTTATTGGTTATGGATTCTTGCAGTGATATTAAGCTACAAATCAGTGTTAAACTATACGTTATTACTTATACAATATATATACACTCAACAAAAGTAATTAGGGACCAATAGCCTTTACGGATGTATACATTTAGCTTTATGTTATATTTACTGTGGAGAATTTCCACATGTCTACAGACTTCAGTCTTTGCAAATGGGTGAAAGATTCCTGTAGGGACGTTAAACTCCATAATCACTCTCACTCACAGGCTTCAGGTACTCTTCAAGAACTTGCAGACAAATTGGATTAAGAATGACATCAGATTATTAAAGTCGAGTTTTCCCCACCAAGGCAAATATCTGCCGGTCCTTAAATAATTTCGTTGAGTATATTATGTGGTATTGCATGGAATTAACTTGTATGTTTTCTGTGCAATGTTGCAGGGCATGTCACCATGTGTGGGGTCTGAAGGTGTTCGAGTACTACTGCGTAGATGCTTCCAGGGATATGAACACATTGGCCAGGCTGCTGTTGCAAGGTATATCAGTGCTATGTCGTAGTTTTCAAATTTTCCAGGAAATACAAGTTCTCTGGGTGAAATTTCGACTTTGCAATGCTCGAATCTCAGTAGTAGATCAAGTGATAGGATGTTGACGAGTCGAATGTTCCTTGTTTTCCGCAGAAATCACAATGGTCTGTTACCATGCCTGATTTTATGTTAACAGATTGAATTATGACATTGCGGGACACTGATATTCTCTCACTTGAATTTGTCTCTGACTTCTCAATGTAAATAGCGTCGCAAATGGGTGAAAGATTCCTACAGCAACGTTAAACTCTATAATCACTCACTCACTCACTCAATGTAAATATTGTTATTCTGATTCCGCCAGATGGCGAGGACATGAAGGATATGCGGATTCCAGGAGTCTACTTCCGGCAGTTCATTCCGTCGGCACAGCAGGTGAGAGGGGTGTCACATGATCAAAGGGGCTGTATCGCTCTTCCTTTGTTAATATTAAGAATTAAGAAAATTAAATTAAATATTGCATGCCATTTCCTAGCCTATGGGTACAATATTCCCGCTGCGACGTAAAGCAATAATTCAATCAAAATCAATTTTCTAGCCACCATTGAAATGAGTTTCAAGCTTCAAAGTCTGAACGCAACCATGGTGTGTAAGTTTCAGTGGTGTTTTTACAAGAATCTGGTGTGCATGTTTCAGAACAAGTTCAGCCTGGTGATGTGCGGTCACAGCCTGCTGGAGATGGGTACCCGTCAGGAGAGGCTGGACGCGGTTCTGTCTCTGTGGAAGATGACCGAGGACTTCCTGGTGAGTACTTCCAGTAAATCCTCCGACTAGGAATGTTCCGAGGAAACCTTTTACTCAGAATATTTCAGGCATAATTTGTCTCTATTTTGATATGTCTACTTGAAAGTTATTTTGTAGTTAGAATGTTATGTGTTATGTGTGGCGGGGGTGGTCGTGCAGGTGGGAGCACAAAGGTACAACATTTGCACTTTGGAGCCAAATGCCCTGGGTTCAAATCCTGTTATTGCAAATAGTTGAAAGATTCCTTTAGTGATGTTAAACTCCATAACCACCCTCCCAGGAGCTGAGCATCAATGTCAGGGTTAGTTCCCTTTGTGACGCAAACAGTTAGGATGCGTTGTCTACACCGTGGCAATGCAGTTATCATCCTTGATCTGTCAGTACCAGCCGGTGCTCGCAAGTTTACTGTAACATTCAGCGCTACGGATGATGTGGGTTTCCCCCTGTCCTAAAGTGATAAGCCGTGATTGAAGTAAGAGAATCTTGACAGCAGCTCTAAACCTAATTGACTTTGGATATATTTTGGGTTTCAGGTCTTGATCGACAATGGCAGCATCGCTGGTTTCAATGTCATAAATGAAGCAAAGGAGTTCATTCTATCAGTAAGTTATACACGTTATGTACTCATTAATGCGGTTTTCATTTAAGTTGTAATAACTTGTAACCTATCCATTTCGTCTTGAATAAAATATGTTTAAACTAAACTTAACTCATTAATGTTGAAATTCCTAAATGTATTTTTATTTGTATTTACATAAAAAAATATTAATTTATAAGAATTAATGACAGAATAAAAGGAATTC
>JAUTBQ010156328.1:0-13243 GCA_032361185.1 Lepetodrilus ovalis | reverse complement strand
CAGGTTGATGTACATATTAAGAAAAATATCCAGGAAAACGTCCATATTTCAGGCGATAATAGGCCCGTAACCAGTATCCTTTCTTACACTATTTGACACTGATCTCTTTCAGAGACATTTGGTGTGGTAATCTCATCCCATGTCGTATAACTAAGGCACTGAACATAGCTTCCTACTAATGTTAATTTGTTGGTAATGCCAGTTTTTCATAACTCCCAAAAGTTATCATCCTCTCCTAAAAATTGCTGATCCTTCCTTTCACGAAGATATGTTCACAAAACTTCATGGTTCAAGTCTTCTCCCTCCATCCCTATTGAAGCGCTAATGGTGATGGGTTCCTGAACAAAATTCAGAGAGTATTGTTGAACAGAATACAGTGTATACCGGTACATATGGTAGAGTGTGTGAGTGAGTGTGTGTGTGTGTGTGTGTGTGTGTGTGTGGGTGGTTGTGTTGTGGCATTGCATTACAGCCCATTTTATCTATAGATTGGATATACTTGTTCATGTACATTTCAAGGAAAATTGGTTTATGAATAATACATTCATGTACGTACAATAATTATTATAATGGAGAATATATTATTCTGATATGATAGTGTATAACTTGTAAGGAAAACTGCTATTTGCATAACTTTGGGGGTGTAAGCTATTGTCATGGAATAATTGTAGGCAGCTATATCGCAGCAGCTGTTGCTTTATCGCTGTGTTTGATTCACTGCTAATCTTATTGTCAGCAATTTAGCTTTACTGTTAAAAGTTACCTTGAAATTTAGGAAAATGTAACATAATCTGATGTTTATGTTATTGTTGTAATGCTGTTTGATGTAGTTATACTATTTGAATGTAGTGTTCATCAAATTATGTAATTTAATGGTTTCTTCATGCTTATCTTTTCAATAGCTTAATGATTATGTTAGTGGATTTGCAATATTCTTTAATGAATCTGAGTATGACTTTATAATATTATTTTTTTTGAACCATCGGTAAAAAAATAAGAGAACAATGATGCTGCAGCCTAGAATGTAGGAGAAATGAGTGTAAACTAATATTGTGAACTGATTAGCCGAATGATGAATAATCATTTCCTTTACATTCTTTTCATCAAGTATAGAATTAATATTGAAAGCGCAGACACCGAGTTTAAAATAGTTAACCGAAGTTGTTCTTCAATTTCTAAAAGCGGATCCTTATTGCGTAAATACGAGATACAGAAATAGATTTCTCTTCATTGCTCGACCTTTGCATTGTGGCTACCGAGGGTCACTGATGACGTATGAAGGAACACCGATGAAAGTCACCTTTGATAGTCAATGAACGTGGCTGAAAGGGGATATAGGTATGAGAATCTAGGTTTATCATCGGGCTTTGGAAAGTTCACAATATAGGTGTATGTATTATTAGACCTGTGACGATAAACCAACTCACGTTTCAGACGGATTCCATTACAGTTTGTTTTTATTATTTTATAAAGAAATGAATTTAATCGATAGACATTCAATTGAAATGTTGTATCTCGTTGGTATGTTTGCACTGGTACTATTTTAGCTGATTGGTATATTCCCTGATAAGCTCTATGAAACATGTTTTTTTATCATTTGCATGAATGCACCATGTTATTTTCGATTGTATAGTTTATTGAAATGTTCATATATGCACTGATACTTTATCAATGAACAGTCTTGTATCTGAGCTTCCAGTACAGGCATTAGGTGTACTTGTACTTTGTACACCACCTACAGCTTTGCTGAGTATTGTCAGAACAGTCTATTGTCAGAACAGTATGTCAGAATGGTCTATTGTCAGAACAGTGCCAGAACAGTGTATTAGACCCAGCAAGTCAAACCAGAACAATCTGAAGTTATGCTTTTATATTATCCTAAAAATATTATAAAATGTTATCAGCACAAAAAGTTTGCCTAACTATTCAACGATAGATAGACATAATTCCACCAAGAATAGCTATCAAAAAGTAGAATGGGGAGAATGTGGAACATCATCTTCGCATCACAGAGGTACTTTTTATGTTCTCACTTACATAGTACCCCTGGCACACATCTAGGGGAAAACTTGCGCAAACAGTCTATAGGAGCTATAAAGAGAACAATGATACCATCTATTTCATTGGGTAGATTTTTTACAGTGATTTCATTGGGAAAAGTATTTCATTGGTTGGCTGTTTGTGCCCACCCTCGATGTGTGCCAGGGGTACTATTGAAGTGAGAACGTAATAAGTACTTCTGTGGTGCAAGAATGGGGGAATGTTTACTTTAATGTTCTAAAAGTAATTCATGTCAGAGAACAGAATGAAATGATTGAATGGAAAAATAAATTCCATGTCAAGTGTTGGCAATGTGAAGATGAGGGATTGGCAATGTGAAGATTTTGTATGACATTTACCCGATGACTGATATGTCCATGAACTACAATAGGATGAAAAGTAGTGTCAACTTGACAGAGACTTGTCCTAGAGCAAGACATTTGATTTGCATATTTATAGATCTTGACTAGACAGAAATATGCATTTTCTGCATTTTCATATGAGCTGATTTGCATGTATGACACAAAGATAGATTGAACATATGCTATGGAAATATTTTGCCTAAATCCTATTTAACTTTAGCAATATGGAAATCATCAAAAAAAACTATAAAGTATTTATATGTCTATGGTTAACTGTGATACAAAATTAAATAAAAATAAATAAAATACTCTTTCTAATCAACCTGGATACATATGTACCGTATATAGCAGTATTTGGCTACAAATCTTATGTACATGCTATATACATAATCCCTGATGATATTTACTTTTTAAAAAAAATTGGCATATTTTCCTGAAGAGCATTTAAACTAACTTCAATGACATTTTGATTTATTATATTCATGTATTAGATGATAATAAGTTTGCTCCCAGTTTTCAGAAGATTTGTGTTCAAATATTCATGTGTATATTTTTTTATGACAGTGACAGATTTATTATTTTGTCTTCCATCATGTGTAGAGTCAGGTCATTACATCTAGCTTGTTCAGTCGACTCGGTGGAAATATACCCGGCCTTGACATGTAGTTACGTAGTTACGTTACACACAACTGATAATTCATGCTTGTCCATTTTGTGGAATTCTACTATCTCAAAAAATTGATAAGCATTGTTATTAAATCAAGCCTTCTGCACTGTTAAGGATTTATTTGCACAATTTTACATATACATGTATATTTATTGTATATTAATATTCATTAATAATGCATTTTCAGTCTGTTTCTCACTGATGAAACAGAATTGAGAGAATTCTTTGTATTTTCTGTTTGAATCATTACATTACAGTGCCCATTATGTTAATGAATATTTCAGTCGTTTTAATTGTTATCAACATATGGGTTTATATTAATGATTAATAAGTACTATAACAACAGTTTGTAAAATGAAATTAGATTAAAATTAAGATAAACATTACCATCTGTTGTTTTATGTTTTCTTAGCATTTTCTCATACAGTTTTACTACCAACAATTATTCTGTTTCCTTGTTTTGATAAATATTTAGATATGACGTCATATAAAAACACCATTAATAATAGTGAGTAATGTGATACTTAAGTCAGGCAACGAACATGAAACAACACATTATGCGTTCTCGTGTCATGTTAGCTGATAAGACGTATATCGTGCAGTTTCCGTTTACTTTCTCCAGGTATTGAAGTACAGGTATGTAATACGTGGCAATATAACGTGGTCATGTGACCTACTGGACATGTGACTGTGTCCCATGAATGACTTGCGCTACTCCTACAGTTATACCCTACTATACACTCATGTGACCTTTGAATGTCACTGATGTCATTTAACGGTCTTCGAACAGGTTGGAAAAACTTTCTGGACTAAGACTGATTAGTAATCTTCAGGAATAAAGTTGGCTTTAATATATACATGTATTTTGTTCTGTTAATATTATTTCTTTTCATTATCTTTGTCTATTGTTTGTTTTTATAATCTTTTCTTTATTGGAAATATAATTATTCACAAGGAAGATGAATTAATTCACATAAGCCTGTAATACTCTTTAAATTTCAGAAGAAATGTACATGCTTTATATTATAACTTAAAAGAATATCATACGTTTCATCTGTAGCTGTAAAGTAAACTTTCCATGTATATTTCCTTATTTTATATTGATACATTTTGAAAACATCTTTGTATATTTCTTCTCTCAGCTATGGAGTGAGTGTTGGATCATGTCATATATCGGTTATTATTGTTTACAAACAATCATCAGGTGAGCACTGCCAAGCGTGTTCTGATCGTATCACACTCATGATATAGTCCTACTTGGCGGTGTGTCACAATATCAGTCTTTGTTGTCAGATACTGGCGTACTCGTGTCCTTCTCTGAGAGATTACCCTCCAATGAGGAAGAGCGCTTTGTGGCATCGGTATGCTTGCATTACATATAATTTTGAATGCATTATACCTCAAATATATTGCAACTCAAGTTATCTTTAACAAACAAAAAATAATTTTATGAAATTATTTTCAGTCTGACATTTTACAACTTGTTTGGTATGTTAACCTGCCAAAATACAACAGGTTCTAATCAGAGCAAACAATATACAATTGAAAATAAATATGCAAACAACCATTAGTTTCTACAATGAATTCTATTGAGAAATATTGCATACCGATAGTTAATCTGTCAAAATATTCCTCATACAAATTATTAATTCAGAATATTATACTCAAAATATACAATCTATTTGACTGAATTTAGCTTTAAATCGCCCAATATTAATCCAGTGCATTTTGTACCCTTACGTAAAAGTGGTCTTATGATATTGCGTAGTTATGATGTGCGATGCTTCAATGCAAGTTGACCTTGCCAACAATCGCATAACACAAACTTGTGTACTTATCTAATCTCCACTGGTCATGTGACCCACACTAACCAACCAGGTTGTAATCGGGTCCTATGGAGGCGCAGTATATACACGTATCTCCCACTCTCTGTACACTTACGTGTCTTTAAGTAGGAGGAAGATTTCTGAAATGTTGACATTTGTATGTACCGTATCCCTTGTTGACATTTGTATGTACTGTATCCCTTGTTGACATTTGTATGTACTGTATCCCTTGAACACTTCAGCAGCTACTACTTACTGTACATGAGCATCAATGACATCTTCGCAGGTTTACTGCAACATTCAGCGCTATGTATGTTGCAGGTTTCCTTCTGCCCTAAACTGACAAGTCGTGATGTTACGGTTGTGAACGATTCTCGAAAGCAACTATAAACCCCATTACAAAAAAATAAAAATAAAAAATAGCTTCTTCTCCAAGAAATTCTGTTCAATGATATCACGTTCAGTTCAAATTAGTTACCTGTTAATCTTGTATTTTTCTAAGAATGTCTAATAAGTAACTATTGAATTGGTGTGTTTCAAGTTCAAGTTGATGAATCAGAGTTCTTGATCCAATACTATTTACTACACCACATAGTCAACATAAATAATTAAATGTTTAATCATCGCAAATGGGTGAAATATCCCTACAGCGACTTTGAACTCCATGATCACTCACTCACTCGTGATCCCCTTTTGATAGTCCACATATAGATTTTGCATGGGACTTGAAAAATTATTAATAACCTGACATTACAGAATGTCATTAAGTTGATTTGTTGAGTTTACTTCGGCGTGGAGGTTTAGCACATTACAAATAGACTTTGTATTATTATAATCTTGACCAACTACCGGGTAGTTATTATTCCCTGTTACTATTAAACCTGTATGAATGGAATTGGTTATTGTCTTGGGTGGATATATTTATAATTCTTTAGCATACAGGTAGTTTATTATGCTGAAATATGTCATATTCTATCAGTTACATTTAATTAAGGGGATAAAATTAGTCTGACCAAATCATAAATTCCAAATATTGTACTGTACTGTTCTGAAATCTGTCTTGTGAGTTCTAATGTCCCACAATGTCTACCTGTTAAGGTAAATTTGTACATTGTATTATTTATTGGAATAATATGGTTTCTATGGGAAGATCTCAACTAAATATTATTTTCCTGTTTCAATATCTCAATGCTATAAATGTAAATGAGTAATTATGACAGATCTACACGGGAGTAGTGGACCCAATGACCGGCGTATCTCAGGTGATCTGCGTCTAAGCAATGGACCCGACTGACTAGGACATGTATCTCTATACTGTATGAGCACCTCCAACTAGTGAATGAACGCAATCCAGCCTTGTTTACAGTCACCTGGGATGGGAAGGTATTCCAGGCCGTACGTTGTAAGAAAGGCCACCGGGTGACGTTGAGGGGGTATTGGGTGACGCTGAGGGGGTAGCCGGGGCCCTCCTTCCACAAACAGTCTTCTACAAAGAATTCCTTGTTCTCTTTCAAGTATCTTGTCAGGGAAGATTTATTGGACGAGACACTATGCAATATGAATGGTGAATTAGGATTCTGTTTAATTTTTGTGGGTGTTGCCTTGTGACATAGCTTAGTATATATGATTTCGATTAAATATGTTTTACTTAGCCATCCTCATACCACAGGGGTACTTAAATTATTCCACTCGCTTCATGATGGTACACCCTGGCACACATCTTGAGAGAAACATGTGCAGCCTATAAGAGCTATAAAAAGAACTATAATATCTATTTCATTTGATAGATGTTTTACGGCGATTTCATCTGGAAAATAATTTAATTGGTTGGTTGTTTGCGCAGGGTTTCCCCTAGATGTGTGCCAGGGTGTACGGCCATGAAGAATGTGCGGAAGTACCACTTGTGTACAAGGATGTCACTTAGCATAAGATATGTTTTTGCTTACTGTATATGGAAAATAAAGAGAGGGAATTTATCATCCATTCCACAGAAAAGTCTTCGCACGACAAGTGTCATAACTCTATATTAGCGAATAGGAGTTACGACTCACATGCGCTAACAATTGTTCTTTGAAACACTCATGTACGAAACAGCGTCGCTTTTAGATAACGTTACCTCCAACCTTGCCCATAGCCTACACCATCACTAAGACTGGACTTACCGTAAGTCTACCTTACAGTCACATCATTATATACAGGAGCACCCAGGTAAATAGGTTCACCATAGGAAAGAACATCAATGTTCAGCTCTGAAATATAACAGAATTTTTAATACAAGATTCATTTTGAGTCATGCCACCTTCCGTCGTAGCCACACCCAGTCATCTAGTTATAAAATTATAATAAATTCATGTTTTAAATTCCTCAAAAAAAAAAATAGTGGACCAGTGTGATCATTCCTTGTGTAATCTGTCTACAGGTAAATTCTTACCTAAATATATTTGACAGGTGTAATTTATCATTTTGGTGATAAGTCCCTCCCAATGTATGAGAATGCACCAAATGTCTTGTTTTATGTGGGTTAGATAACAAGATATGATTTATGACTTAACTATCCTTGGCTGTGTGATAAGACCACTGTGATATGTTATAATGTTACATTCATAAATGTGATAATACTATGTCAGGCTAGTCTTTCGAGTAACAAATCATCTGAGGGGTTTGCATATCTTATTATTATTTTCTTTCCAATTTGGTACATTTGTTTTGTTTTAAAAATGTCTGTCCAAACATAAACTTACTTTCTTTTAGTAGTATAAATTAGTATAATTGCGTACATGTATTTTAGTCCCAGCTGAACGTTTACCATCATGCAGTGGAGTTGCAAGACAAGAGTTTACAGCAACTGACTTGTAATACTTATACCGGTAGATAGTTTTGATGTTCTTGATACAGGACACGTACTACATGCACTTTGAAGCTATGCCTGAGGTTAGTATTTGAAGGAGAATGTATGTTTTCTTGTATGTGCCATTCGTTATGGGCTATGCTTTCATGGCCACCGCCTCATTGGTTGGCAATCATTGGTTGGGTTCATACATTGGTTGGGTTCATACATTGGTTGGGTTCATACATTGGTTGGCATTGATTTGATTGGAAAATAGAAAACATTTGCCAATTAAAAAATCTGCACCAAATTGCTGTTAAAATATAAGCCTATAATTTATACTATGGGTCACGTCACCTGAAATACTGAAATAAAATCTTGTCTTGTCATCTCCATGTGAAAATACATTCTGTGAAGCTTACAAATAGATCTGGCAATGGTTGAAAAGTCTGGAAGTGAATCAAAAACTCAGAAAGTATTTTATCTCCTATCTGGTCGCTGTATGCTGGGAAGTTGATTAATTAATAACAGATCCTGTATAACTACGAAACCGGCAGAATATTGTATAACAATGGTAACAAAGGGAGAAGACTATTTATAGCGAACAGAAACATTCCATGAGATACATCAAAAATAGTGATTTCTACAAGACTGACCAACTGAATGAATTTCATACAGTATTCTAAACTTTTCATGTATGTTATAGATTCCTTGTGTAAAACTGCTGGGCCACTCTTCATCGAAGAAATCGCACTATAAAGAATTTGCTATTAATACATAGCCATAAATGCTATTGTGTCTATGCTATTGTGTCTATGCTATTGTGTCTATGCTATTGTCCTGACACTTCTGAGATCATATTTCAATCATGAATGGAAGAGGAATATTGTTTGTTTTAGGGGGAAAAAACCTGGGTGAATCCCCGCTGTAATTCTGAACTGATATAAATGATAAGTGTTGTAATACTTAAAGGAAGACTTCCTATGGAATGAGGAAATACAATCTTGAATTTAAGCCACACTTCATACCAATTGACCCTGTTATACAGTGGATATAGTTTAGCATGAAATGCATTGACACCTCTATTTCTTAGATTATCTTGGTAAATACTTCATGGAATGAAAAAATAAATAAAAAATATTGCATCAGTAAAAGAAATCTGTTTATATAACAATCACCAAATATTTTCAGTAAGCATTATTTTATGCAGAGGGGTGACGTTCTAAAGAAGGAATGGGCAAAGAGGAACACTTTGCATGTGTTGTTGCTCTTCTTCACATACCTGCACGTGCAAAATCAGGCTATTTGCCTGTTCTTTCTTTCGAACGTCGCCCCTCTGCATATAATAATACTTACTAAAAATATTTGGTTATCGTTATATAAACAGATGTTTTTATTACTGGTGCAATATCTTTTATTTTTTAATTTTGTTATGGCAAATGAAATAAGAAAATGAATTTTTTTTTGTTTTTCATTCCATGAAGTATTTACCGAGGTAATGTACAAAATAGGCGTGTCAATGCATTGCATGCCAAACTATTATGCAATGCCACAGATCGGATATTGTAAGCAATCTTTATTACCCACAGACAATTGGAAATTGCGTTAAATCTTACAACCTCGATATAATGCTGAAGTTTGGGTCCGCGACATAGGATGACTGAGATATTGTTCCCAGTAAAAACCATTCGGATAGCGAGTGAACCGGTTATCCGAAGTCCGGATAAACGGGGGTCCACTGTATGCAAAAAAAAAGGTATCAATTTGCATGATGAGCTACACCATTGTTCTGTCTGTCCAAGCTAGCACCTCCACATTAAATAATGTAATGCATCTCACGTCGAACTATAATTGAAAGTAAAATGAGGGGTTAGAAGTCTTGTATTGCTGTGCATCACAATGATGGCATGAGGGTAAAATAATGTTGTTCTGACAATAGCTGCATGCTTCAAGATCCGGTTATAATTGGCATTAATTTCTGGAAAGTTGTATGGTCTGTATCAAAGTGTTGAATCTACTAACATGCCAGTACATTGTGTAGCATGTTTGAATATTGATAGCATGTTTGAATGTTGATAGCGTGGTGTTATAATACCACATCCTTCCGAGGTGTCTCCTCAAGTCATGGTGTCGACTCAAGTGTCATGGCAGTATTACCTTCCTGTTGCTATTTCCCAAGAATTCGGACAAACAGTCACGTGTCGCAGTTGAGCGACCTTTATTCATTAGATTCAAATGCATTTAGGTCATTGTTACACAAAATACACCATGATTCACTGTATCAGGAAGTATGTGCATGTTCCTGTTTATATGCGTATATGCTTTGCAGTTTAGCTACATTTTTCAGTAAATTTCAGTATATTTCAATACATCAGAAAATAAATCATTATATATTTAATAATCTGTGTAAAAGACTTTGTCCTCTGATCATATAGTCATGTTCAGGTGATCTGCAGTGACCAATTATTTCTTTAAACTTTAGATGTGTTAATGGTCTTCAGTATACCAATACCAAATATTATTAACGGAATCATTGGCTTCTTTCACAGACAGAAATGTTTCTATTAATTATATTTGGTTGTCTTCTTGGAAGCAATGTCAATAATACTGTGTTACTATCACGCCACAATTGTCTCTGATGCAACCCAACATCGCAATTGTCGTGTTTACGTCCTGCTCAAGAATGTGTTTATCAGCTCAGATCTTATTCATGAAAGGAAATATGGTAATGCGTAATCGCAATACGTAACGCGTATCATACCAGATTGATTCCTATGCATAAGTCAGGAGTATATCGCATTATTTCTTACGCAAGAACATTATCCCCCTTACTAGCCCATGTGTGGGAGGGGTGCTGGTATCCACTGCTATCCACTGGAATCCACAGAATGGAGGTGGATAGATGTGTGAGCGGTGGGAGTAACACCAGTGTGAGATTCCTGGAAGTGGCATTGTCTTGCAGAGTTGGCTGCCATGGTCTTCATGAGGAAGAATGGCGGTGTAACCAGTTGGCACCATGTCAGATTGATGTTCCAGTGAGAATGGAGGTCGCACTGTATTCAATACATGATGGCTCCTTTCCTAATCTTTTACAAACATATTCAACAAGATGGTATGGAATGCTTCCACACAAAAATAAATGAGGTTAAAATGTATGTGCTCTCAACCATATACAGCAAATAATAATAATAATAAAATAATTTAAAAGTTTCTTTTTTTGCTTTTATTGATACAGACGATGAATTCTCTGAAAACATGAAATACCCTCTATATCTTTGCAAAGCAATCAAGTGGTAAGTTGTTTCCCCACCAATATTTAATCCTGCACAATAAATGCTATTCCAATTATTCTTGTATTTTACGAAATCCTGAATTCTTGGAAATGCTGTATCCTTTGAAATTATTTTCCTACACGCGGCTTGTTAGTTAATCTGGTCATTGTGTCTCTCAAGGACATGCACTTAATGTTTCCAGTATTGTTTCTGACTGGTACTATGGACAATGTGTGTAATTGAATTATGACATGCAGTAACTGGTCTATTGTGGGATAATACTATCACTATTTATAGTTAAGAAGCTGAGTATGCTGTACATGTGGTAGCATGGTTTAGCTGATTAACTTCAGAGGTTGACGTTCATGTTGAGGTTAAAGAGGAAGACTAAAGTAGCTAATCCATGGCTATATTTATTCTTTGATATACAAATCTACTTAGTCACATACCCACCACGCACCTTGTTTTTTAACACCCCCACCCCCACCCCACCCCACCCCCACTGAAGTATGGGAAATACTAAAATCCTTCACTAACAATGATTCTTTAACAGTACACTTTTCTATAGTGTCACAAGAAATTCCACCGTTCCAATCTGTCCAAATAATCACATTGATATATTTAGTGTAGTCACTGAACTAAGTGTTTCAGACCATTGCTCTCACACAAATACACATTTTCAAAATTACTATCAGTGTGTAGTCATTAATATTTAATATTCTATATATAGTTTTAAAAAATTGTCTAGTTGCATGCTAAAAATCAATAAATGTATTTTTGATATTCTCTAAAAAGAATATTCTCATCATAGCTAAGCTGACCTTTCAAAGAAGGTAATTTTATCTATTCATGATGATTGCAAAAACTTCCTTTGAGAAGATCATTGAGTATTTATACAGAATAAAGTAGTATTTTAAAAGGTTGTTCCACAAATAACTTGTTGCTATATAACATTATTTCTGCATTATTACAGTAGGCACATTCTCTGGCAGACTGTAGAAAGATTGCTAAAGGCAATTTGCAGCTGTATTGTAATGTTGGCCTTCTGCAATTTACATTGTATCACCAGATGGCAGTAGGATGTTTCTTTGGAATTTACATTTGTGATCGTGTGTGATACAGAAGCATCCTGCATGAGTGTGATGCAGATAATGTATTTTTATATATATATATTTTTATATATTTTTTTGTAATGGGGTTTATAATCGCTTTCTAGAATCTTTCACTAATATCACGACTTGTCATTTTAGGGCAGGAGGAAACCCGCAACATCTGTAGTGCTGGATGTTGCAGTAAACCTGCGAGCACTGGCTGGTACTGACAGACCAAGGATGATAACTGTAGTGCCACTCTACAGACAGTGAATCCTACTAATATCGCATCAGAAATGTAACTTCTGCGAAATTGATGCCAGGCCCCTGTGGGGTGGGATTTGAACTCGGTACATTTTGCTCCGAAGTCCAACGTTCTACCACTGCGCTACATCCCGCCCCACTCACAATTAATTGACATACCAATTACTCACTAAAATAGATATTCAACAGGGTTGTTGACATGCTAAAATATTAATAGAAATTATTAGTGAATAATAATGGTATTTTATTGATCTTGCTCTGAAAATATCAATTTTGGAGGAACTTCTGTTGTAAAATCAATATGTCACACTACCTCGTGCATTAATCTATATTGAATAATATCATTCATGACAACAGAACAGAACATGTTTCAAATAATAATAGTATGTGACATGCTTCATGCAGTATCAAATGAAACGTTTTCGAAGAGATTTTACGTTAAGTAAATAAATAAACTGACCTCTTCTCCATCTTCCTCATTCTCTGCTTCCTCTTCCTCCTCTTCCTCTTCTTCTCCATCAGCGCTGTCAGCCTGGGAAACAAGAAGTAAGGAAATGTACATGTTGTATAAATGTATACTGTACTAATTTGAACCCTCTAATAATTTAAACACCTAAATCAAAATATAAAATATAACAAGTGAGCATGGCAAGAGTCAGCACTGTTGACATTTTGAAACAAGCACATAATCTCAACAATATGCAAATATTTGCTATCACACAAAAAATGAAGTCAAAATGTAAGATTTGCAGGGATGGAAATTAACACTAGCCCGCTAACCCGGGCCATTTCTCCCAATGTTAAAGATATCCTAAGGGCTAGTAGAAATTCATGGTTTTTTTAAACATTTGTTATTTGTATCATTATTCGGGCTAGTAAGTTTTATTGGTAAGT
>JAUTBQ010156317.1:0-13247 GCA_032361185.1 Lepetodrilus ovalis | reverse complement strand
TGACACCTGTGTGTAGCAACATTTGCTATACATGAACAAGAGTTTGAATAATATTTGAAACTGTTCCAAATTTCTCTATCACGAGAGATCCATGTCCCGAAGATTGAGTCTCGGCTACAGGTATCATTAATAGTTGATCAGAAAGACGTATACAGCAGCATCTGAAAAGATATACTGATTTACTGATCTGGTGCCAAGAAGAGAAAAATATATTTTTTTAAATCATGTATAGCTCATTCTTTTATTATCATCGGCCATGTCAAAAACATATTTTTTTATATATAATATATATTTCATGGTCAAATGTACTTACGATACCTGAAAGTATGTATATTTGATTTGTTTAAACAAGGATAGTTATCCCACTGGTTTTCAATGTTTACATTTTTTTCTTATTTATTCTCGAGAGATAAAACATTAAAAAATAGCATTAAATATACAAAATATTGAAAACCAGTGGGACATTCGAAAAATGTTACATTATATTTGTGTAGACAAATGGCATGTACATACTTTCAGGTACCGTGTAATGCATCAACAGACCATGACTTTTTGGGGTGTGTGTTGGGGGTTTAGAATCGCTTTCTAGAAACTTTCACAAATATCATGACATGTCAGTTTACGGCAGGAGGAAACCTGCAACATCTGTAGCACGGAATGTTGAAGTAAATCTGCAAGCATCAGCTGGTACAGACAGACCATGGATGAAATCTGTAGCCACTCTACAGCAGCAGTAAATATTAACTTTTTGGAGCCCTAGTTCTGATAATTACAGTTTAACATACCGGTAATAGTCAAAAGCCTAATAAATCCTAAATAGCTACCACATCCAACCACTACGCTACCACCCGCCCCAACAGACGGTGATAGAAATGCAGAATGAAGAAATGCACATACAGTAATTATGTATTAGGTTACCTTGTTGTTATTTTCCATAATATGTTTGATTGTCATCGTTGATTTTCTTAGCATCAGCTGCTCCCAAGTTCCACAATCTCTTCCAAATTTGATGTCTTATCTAAAATTGAATCACATGCATGATTTCATTTTTTCCCTCTCATCACTAAGCCTTGTGTATGCCATCATCGTACCGCAGGGGTACCTTGATGTGGTAACATAATGGGTCCGACCCATTAAGTTATCACTTCACGGTACCCCTGGCACTTCTAGGGGAAAACTTGTGCACACAGCCAACCAATTAAATAATTTCCCAATGTTTTTGTTGTAAAAATTATCCAATGAAATAGCGTCTACAGTGATCGAATTTCAGAAAATAATCAGGGGGTAATTTTTCTTAGGCCCAATATGTTAATGGTGGTAAAATCTGTAATTTTCAAGGGGTCACGTGCATCTAGTCTAAATTGGAATTACGTCCATTTGCTAATGATTTTTTAAAATTTTATTGGTCACTGAAAATGGTTCTACTTTTAGCTCCTTGACTGTTTGCGAAAGTTTTCCCCTAGATGTGTGCCAGTGGTACCGTGAAGTGATAGTGTAATAAGTACCTCTGGGGTGCGAGGATGTGTGTATGTACGAGTGCTTTAGAGTAGCCATTTAATTTATTTTTTAAATTTCATTGTTTCAATTTATGATTAACCTTGCAGAAATGAAGTTACAACAGTACTTGGGACCTCAATGCTGGATTAAATGCAATCTGTACAGTTATTATTAATAAATATTACCAATCATTGCCTCTTTATCTATGCTGCATGTCTTTGGGTGAGGATGGTGTACACCAATAGTTCCAAAATGCTGGGGCATAGCGTCTTCCTCTTCTGATGTTCTTTTGCCTATAATATGAAATTGCAATAACTAGCCATGTATCAATTGATAATATTGTTGTTTGTTGATTGGCGATTTGTCCGATATCAATTTTTCAAGTGAATTGTTGGTATTTATGGAATGGATTATTTCACTCCCAGGCATTACGTAATGGTAATCAGGTAATGTGGTACGGTAACATAAATTACCAAGTTTATTTTTCACCCAAATATGTTAGTACCTTTTCTTCACTTCAGGCTCGGGCAAGTTGAAAGGCTTCCTAAAGGAAAATATTGTGGGGCCATTTTCCTTTAGGCCATCCTTAAAGTGGCATCCACACAGACGGTCATCATTGTTGACCCCTCTGTCAAGTCTCCTGTAATTTAATATAATATATCGTCGGTCAACAAATTGGAAAAGAGAGTTTTACTTAATGTACTAAAATATATATATTGCCTACACAGATAAAATATAGTATAACCTATTATCATGATTATGATGTACTTAAAATGTTCAACAAGTAATTCCTGGGGTGCACTAAAACTACAGGATAAATGAATATTTAATGTAAATAAAGAATGAAGCAAGCCTAGTCTAGTGAAATTCTAGTAAACATGGTAATATAGTGATCAATATTTGCTCGACTGTCGGTTGCAAAGTGTATGTCACGATATTGCACAGACATATAGATTGGCATCTACCAAATAATTAATAATTGTTTTGGCGATGGAAACTATTTTATTAAGTGAAATATTCAGGCTGTTACACGTCTTTCGATGGATAAATGATCGATCCAATCAAAACATCACGTCGGTACACAGTTATTACTACAAAAATAGAAATTAAATTGATATATTTGGTTGCTAAATTGAAGTGTAGATGTCTGTGGATACTATATGTATATGACATGATATGCAACCAAAATTCGAGAATGCGAGGGCAGTGATCTCCACCTATACCCGCCAAAACATACGATCAATCGTACAAATTATATGTCGTGATCAGCTGGTGATATAGCTTACCTGCATAACCTTTCCCATTTTTTCCGCTGGCGAGGGTCCGAGGGAAACCTAAAGTAGTGGCCCTTATCTCTCGCAGAGCCGTGCTTACATCCGAAAGCATAGCAAAACACCATTTCTCGGCTTGAAGCGTGTTGACACCGTGCGTTCTACGCCATCTTGACTAGGACCCGCACACACACTTATAATACCGCACGGCGCGTCTTTAAAATACCAGTTTACCAACCCCCGGAAGCGGAAAAGCGCGATTTTTACTGTCACAGCCTATAGGCTGGTAGGAAAGGGGAGATAATCAGAAATGTTTTATATATAACAATGGGAGATAACCCAAATCTTTCTACACAGTATTTATTTGTAGAATAATGTACTTTGCAACACTGTTACTTAAACACATATGATTGTTTCTGTAAACACATGGTAATTTTATATTATATTCAGCACTTGGTTCAATGGATTCTCGACCCTGATGAACACAGACGTGAGAGAGCTCTGAAGACTTGGGAGATCCTTCTGGTCTTCTTTCTATCAGAAGCCGACATCACTGTGAGTAACAGTTGCAGCAGATATCATTCATCCACAACTAGTCATGAAAGCTTATAACATTTTTAAGTTAATTGAACTTTGAATTCAGTGCAATTTTTTCAGGAAGTAATTTGTTTTATTGTTTATGATATATACCACCAGGTACAATTTGTACTAAACTGACAAGCTGTGATATAAGTGAAATATTATTTGTATGGTTCTGAGCATACACCTAGCTAGTTTATGGAGTGTAGCACATCATGAATACTTTTTTATTATTATTATTATTATTATTATTATTGTTGTTATAGCACAAAATGAATACTCTTATTATTATTATTATTATTATTATTACTAATAATATTTTAAAAATTATTATTATTATTATTATTATTATTATTATTATTATTATTATTATTATTATTATTATTATTAATACAGTGTACCCTCGATATAATGCTGAATAGTACAGGTAAATAACAAAAATAAAAATGGGTTCCACATCTGACCCCGCCTTATATCCGAATCCGTGTTATATCAAGGGGACACTGTAATAATATATTTTTTAGTATTATTATTGTCATTATTATTTTTATTGTTATTATTATTAATAATAATATTTTTTTAATTATTATTATTATTATTATTAATATAGTTTTAAATTATTATTATTATTATTATTATTATTATTATGATGTACAGTTCAGTGACAAGTTCAGCACTGAGGGCATGTTCCTGGCCAGAGTAATTCCACGCTGTACCGACCCCAGCATCAACATCAGACAGTACGCCATCAACTGTGTGCAGGTCCTACTCAAGATCGGCCTCAGATACGAAGGTACCCAGTATTACTGTATGACAATAGAATGCAATTATGATTTATGGTAACATATATAACAGTATTTCAGCAGATATGAAGGTACCCAGTAAAAGGTATGGTATGCAGCAAATATACAGGTACCCAATATAACAGTATGCCATCATTTATAAAGGAACATGTACCCAGTATAAGGTATGGTATGCCATCAGATATACAGGTACCCATATGGTATTGTATGCATCAAATATACAGGTAGCCAATATAACAGAATGCCATCATATATGAAGTTATGCTATAAGTGTCCCCTCGATATAACGCTGAATTTGGGGTCCATGACTTACCCCCAGCCTTATAGCATAGTACAAGTAAATAACAAAATAAAAAATGGGATCCACATCTGACCCAGCCTTTTATCCGAATCCGCTCTGTATCGAACAGCCTTATATCGAGGGGACACTGTATATGCAATTGTGCACAGGTATATGTACTAAAGTTGGTAACATGATAAAGTGAGATCCAGTCACTTGTTATTATCCAGATTCTCACAGAGGCGTTCAACTCCATAATCGCTCTCACATGACTAGTCAGCCGTGGAATGCATGGGACCATGTGCCATGTGTGTACTGTTTGTTTCAGGGAACCCTGCCGACCACACGGACCCAATGGTGGAGGCCCTGGAAACACTCAAGGAGCGTCTAAAGAAAGGCGACCCCAATATCCTGTTTAGCGTCATCAACGACTTGTCGAAGGTATGGAGATTCTTTATCAGCAATTTCTTGAGAAATTATTTTGGTTATTTTGATGTAACACATTGGCTTGAGAAGTGGAGCACACATACAACAGCCAGGTGGTGGGACCCTGTCAGATCGAGTGAGACAGTGTGCTGCTGAGAGATGGAGTGGATTCCAAAATATTGAAACATCCAATTTATTTTTGAGTTTGTTAGAATTGTGCCATGAATCATAGTAGACATTTGTTATATATCTGACCTAGAAATTACAAACCTTTGTATTCAGTATGATTTCATAAATCATCATATATAATTTGAGCCTGAGCATGAAATTATACTCGGGAAGTATCCTAATCGCGGTGTTCTGATGTCCTGCTGCAGGTGGTGTCGAAGAAGCTGCCCGCAGACCACCTGCAGTCCTTCATGGAGGTGCTGCAGGAAGGACTGCTGGACAGTCAGTCTCACAGTTCCTCCGGGACATGCGTGGTGCTGAACGGACTGATGAAGAACCGAGGAGCAGAGCTACGCAAAGATGTATGTTTAGACTGGAACCTTTTTGTTTCTGCTTTATAGTTGCATCTGTTATTGCTACAGATTTGGGGGAACTAAAACTCTGTCATTGTTAGTTGGATATTACCGTTGTCGTTGCTACAAATACAGGGGAACTAAAACAGTTTTGTTAACCTTTCAGGATGCTACGCATTTTATTCTGCTAGAGAAATTGTACAACTATTTCTTTCTTTCATCTCTGCAGATGCAAAACAATTTAGACACATATTAATTGTTGTCATGTATGGGTAAAATATTCCCCACTGTGACATGAATCACTAATTCATTCATTCATATTCATTTTTGTTTTATTATTTTCATAATTTATCAAAAGAGGTGAAAGCAAAACATTTAACCTCCAATAATATCAGTGAAAGGTTGTGCTATTTTCACCTGGATCAATGCAAACCTCTTTTCTATTGGGAATATCAATGGCTGCCCGAGTAGGGAAAATGTTAAATAATAATTTCTAAATGTAGAATTCCAAAATATCTACTCCTGTCAACAGGTGGAGAAGATACTGGACAGTCTGTATGAGAAGCTCAAGTCCATCCAGTGCGTCCAGACTCGGACCGGAACACTCCGAACAATTCGGACCATGGCTGCCCACCACCTGATGCCAGTACTGACCACCCTGCTGGGTTACCCTCTGCCTTATGACCAGTGAGTGGACATCCGTCTCTTTCCTTTGTGGGCGATACCATAGATGTCCAGTACATTTATATGCACATGCTATCAACAGGCCTAACAAAGAAAGTATATCTCGGAAAACATGAATATACCAACACTCTTCATGGAACCAAATCAGTAATGATTTCTTTTATTTAATTAATTACTAATTTGTTTTGTTTTGCTGATTGATGATTGCACGTTTTGTTCCCGTCCTATAGGCACATCGTGGAGGTGTGGCACATCCTGTCACGTGATACACACCTGACGTCCAGCATGATCAGCCACTTCCTGGACCTGTATCAGAAGAGTCTGCCGTACGAGGAGAAGCCCGACCCCCGGGACAAGTCGCGCCTCGTGAAGACAGCCACTGTCACACCCCTGGCCGTACGTGCTGTCAACAATAACTCCTTTTGTTAGCGCAATGGTATAAATTTGGAATCTTGATCCAAAGGTCCCTGGTTCAAATCCTGTCGCCCGGCATCAATGTTTGTGAATGTTAACTTTCCAATGTGATCATGATAGCATGTGATGTCTATGACGTGGCAATGCAGATATCATCCTTGGTCCATTTGTACCAGCTTATACTTTCAGCAATATTGATGTTGCGAGTTTCATCCTGCCCTAAACTGACAAGCCGTGATATGAGTGAAATATTCTTGAAAGCGGTATAAATTCAATTAATAAAGTTTGTTTTACAATCTTGCATGGCATTGTCATCACCATGTATGTGTGAAAGATTAATCTTCTACGACGTGAAACAATAACACACTCCTTATGATGGCAATGCTTAGGCAATCGCCATTGCCAAATTTAGCATCTTTCTTTAGTGTTGATCACATTTATTGCTTTTAGTGTACATTTCTTCATTGTACGACATTGCATTTTAATCATTCGCTTGTTTCAGGTGACATATGCATTCAAGGAGATATTTGAAGTAGAAGAGTCGGAGGAACAAGTACTTAAAAACTTCCACCGTCTGTTTGCGGCATTCATGGTTCGTGTGGGGTCATCTGTCGGAGTGGGTCCACCGAAAGGGTCACAGGTCAGTTGTAATTAGGTTCCACCGTGCTTATAGTGACATATCCTCAAAAGGGATAATAGCACAATAGTAGAACGTTTGAACTTCGAAACCAAAGGCCACCATTTGAAGCTGACATCAATGTTTGCAAAAGATACTTTTCCATCACGATCATGATAGGGCTGTACTGTGGCAATATAGATATCATCCTTGGTCTGTCAATACCAGTCAGTGCTCGCAACATTCAGCACTACATTCAGCGTGTTTCCTACTGCCATAATCTGACAAGCCGTAATATAGATGAAAGAATCTTGAAAGTGGCTCTAAATTCCAATTTAAAAAATGGTAAACACAATCAAGTGTGGTTAATATGCATATTCTCTAATTCAATTCAAAATGATTTGAGGTTATCAAATTATGATTACTAAATATTTTAATGCGAAGCATATTTTTCATGTAGGTTGTAGAAAAATTTGACTCCAAAGGTAAAGATAAGAAGAAGATGTCTCCTGCTCCTGTGGATGCGGCCAAATCTATCAATCCCAGCCAGTGAGTAGAATCTATACCAGTGTCATCTACTCTGGTAGTCCTTGGAGAATTCTCAACATCCAAGGAGACCATTATCCTAATAGATCTACGTATAACATAGCCTGTCCTGTGGATACTTGACCTGGGTGTCGTACTTGGACATATTAGCGACCACTGTTTATAGTGACACAGAGTGGATAACACATTTTCTGTTGAGCATCCTCGCACATGGGTTAAATATTCATGCTGCAACGTAAAGTACTAACTCAATCGATCTATCAATGAAATTTCTGCCAAACAAATGTGATGGAGCCAATCAACATTGTCATATCCCAGCTGACACGCCTGCCACAGCTAAGCTAACAAAGTGCCCCACGGGTACTATGTAACTACATGGAATCATTGTCCTGCGAGTTACATGCAGTGTAATTAACTTTTACAGTACAAATTCTTTTTGCAAGAGTCTTCAATGTTAAATATCATTCAGCAGTTGGTAGTGGGAACAGTTCTCATGATTTTTATCAGAGGTGTCGAATTAGGA
Organism: Lepetodrilus ovalis; assembly: GCA_032361185.1. Lineage (NCBI taxonomy): Eukaryota > Metazoa > Mollusca > Gastropoda > Lepetellida > Lepetodrilidae > Lepetodrilus > Lepetodrilus ovalis. Next base: position 5,087 of record JAUTBQ010156317.1, on the reverse strand, counting down.
TTTTTCTTTGAAATCGTCCAATCAGATTTAAGACCGTTCTGTGTGCAGGGCGGTTGTGGCGGCGTTCCTGGGCTTCCTGCGGCGGGCGAAGAGCTTCGACATGTGCGAGTGTCTGGAGAAGGAAGAAGTGTGGGTCAAGATGGAGGATGAGGTCATGTACCCAGAAGGCATCACTGGGCTGGCCAGGTACGGCTAGGGTAGAACCGTGCTGTGTAATGTTATATGATTAGGCAGGACAAGTAATGCTATAATAGAACTGTGTGTCGTGTAGCAATGCCATACCTAGTGATAGTGATGTAGGGGTATGGTAGAACTGTATGTTATGAAGCGAGGCATACTTAGGGTTAAATAGGTACAGTTACAATAGAAATGTGTGTTATGTAGCAAGGCTTTGTAGGGTTAGAACTAGGTGTTGTGGAATATTGTGTAATGAGGTACAGCTGTTCATCTTGACCTGAATAAGCCCAAATTGCTCAGAGCTTGTTGGGTATGTTTAAGGAAACACTGTGTCTGCATTTTAGAGGATAGCATTACAAGGCCATGCTTGGAGTCAAATTTGTGTTTTCAATATCACATGTCAAGGATATTGCTGGCTTTTACATGTCATCTGCCAACTGACATGCTTCTCATGGCAGTTTGTTACATGACAGTTATAGTACAATGTATTAGCTGTCTGACGGTGTTTGACAGGCGATGTCTGTGTTACACAGGGTCCTCATGAACAGTGCAGAAGAAAGCCGCTACGCGTCCAATATTGTCGCCAACTTAACGTCGGTTCTCTCCAGTCTCTTTGACCCCCAGAGAGTCGTGGTCGCAGCCTTCTTCGCCGAGGTATTATTATTTGTTGTTGTTGTTGTGGTGTTATTGTGTCACAGCCTTCTTTTCCGAAGTACTACAGTGCCCCTTCGATATAGCATAGTCCGATACACCGTAGATTCGGATATAAGGCAGGGTCAGACATGAATCCCATTTTTATGTTTGTTATTTCCCAGTAATATTGTATAAGGCAGGTACTATAACACTGGGGGTATGTCATGGACCCCAACTTCAGCGTTATATCGAGGGGAAACTGTAGTATCATTTTATATTTATTTTAAAGAATTATTATTATTATTGTTGTATTTTTAATGTTATTGTATCGCAGGTCTAATGCAACACTCAGAGCTATCAGTGTTGCATATTATCTTCTGCCCAAAACTGACAAGCTGTGATATGAGTAAAATAATCTTGAAAACGACTCTAAACTTTGTACTTGCAGTTGATCAACCAGAAATGTGCTGGTGATGACAACCTGGTAGAGTTAATTATGAACAGTCTGTTGGGACGACTTGTGGACTCGTCTCACATCGTCAGAATGCTGTGTATCCGCGGTCTCAGTAACGTTGCCAGTGTCGGCAAGGACCAAGTAAGTGACGCGCACAAAAACATTCACATTCTTCATCTGATTGACATCATTGCAGTAATGAGACAACTTGCCAATAAATAATATTAATAATAATAATAATAATAATAATAATGATAGTAATAATAAAATAATAATTATAATGCTACTACTACTAATAACAAATAATTATATTAATAAATGGATACAACTAAATATTCAGTAATAAGCAGAATTAATGTTTGTTATAAAAAATTAAAAACAAATTATTTATTTTTAAATAAAGAATAATAATAAAAATAAATAATGATAATATTAAATAATTGAATATAATGAAAACTAAGTATGGAGGTGTTTCTTTCGCAATTCAAATCAACTGCCTAATATCGTTGCTGCGAATGTGTGAACTATTCCACTGTGACGTAAAGCACTAATTCATTCCGCTGCCTAATAGCAGAACTCTAAGAGGAAATACATTCATTGCACAGCAGTCTACCATTACAACTGATCAGAAGTACGAGTCTGCTTATCTTGCCCTTCACTGTGTGGGGACGTGTTTTGTGTAGGTTCAGAAATACTCCACAACCATCTTGTCGGCCATGATGGCTGGAATGGACGACAAGGAGGATCTGGATGATGACATCACCATCGAGGCGATGAGCGGTCTGTCACGTGTCCTGTACGAGATCGACGAGAGTCACATACGAGCCATCCTCATCAACGTGGCCTTGAAAATCAGACCTTGCTTCGAAAAGGTAAATATATGTCCTGTTCATTTTACTTTTATTGCATGATAATTTTGTGCAGTTTGTGGATTTCTGCATTTTAACATAATAATAATAATAATAATAATAATAATAATAATAATGTGTACAAATCCATTTTTAAGCATGCTCATAGTGTCACATTATTTACATTATGCACTCATTTCACTTTCGCAACGCCCAGGTGAATATACAATCCAAGCTACATTTTCAGATGGTAACATTCACCATTCTATAACACCCTACTGGGTACCCATTCACAGCAGGATGGAATGGAGCAGTGTGGATCTAGGCACTTTATTCAAGAGTGCCATGCAATGGTATAAGTTAGGCTCAAACCCAGGACCTACCCAATTCTCGCTACTTAAGACTAGACCACTGCTCACTTTAGATCTCAACCCACTGGGAAGTATACATCCAAATCTGATGCTTCCTTACCCATATGTGCTACTGAATCAACAGACATTTCAACTGGCATTGATGTGCTTTTTACAGTTGACAATTCTCCAATTTCTTGCAGCACAAACCAGCAGTGCGGGCTCAGGCATTTATCCTGTTCGGCAACCTGTCCAAATTTGGTGATGGCCCATCCCGGACTCCCTTCCTGGAACAAATACATAGTAACTTTATCAGTCTACTCCTCCATCTTAACGACCCGGAACCTGAAGTGAAAAGGGTAAGTACTATTTTGGTTGTGGTTTGCATTGGGCTTGTCAGTTCAGGGCTCTAAATTAACATATGGCGAAAAGTACAGAGTTCAAATCCCACCCCTGGGGGCCCTGGCATCAATGTTCGCAGAAGTTACAATTCTGACGCTATATTGATAGGATGCACTGTCTGTAGAGTGGCACTACAGTTATCACCATTGGTCTGTCAGTACCAGCCGGTGCTTGCAGGTTTACTGCAACATTCAGCGTTATGGATGTTGCGGGTTTCCTCCTGCCCTAAACTGACAAGTCGTGTTGTTAGTGAAAGGTTCTGAAGTAGTACCAGAAATAACATTTTGATATTGTTTCCAATTTCTTGTATAAAAATTTGATGATCCTGATTCAGATTTTTATGTTTACTGATTTCTGTATTATTTTATTTGGCACAATAACAATATTAAGCATGAACATGATGAAGAAACATGAACTGTTAAGTGTTTTTATTTTAGGCGTGTAAGTATGCACTGAGGATGCTTGGCCCACTGATCGATTCCGATGTGATCAACGACAAATTCCAAAAGCACTTGTTGGAAGAAGCCAACCTGTTCTATGGAGAGTTCATGAACGATCTGTCCAAGTTGATAGTGAGTGACTACAATCTCAATGGGATATTGCAGAATAAAATGTTCCTTATCTTTTAAAAACAATTTTCGTACTTTAATAATTGCCCTCCAGCATCAATTTTGTATACGCCCTGGATGTATAATACATCGAATATGGTAGTGCGTAAAGCATATTTAAATACATGTAATAATAATAATACCCGGTAATGTGAACATTCATATTGCACCAAATCCATGCTCTAATTTCTAAAGTATATGCTCAAAGCGCTACCTTCTCAACTCCCTGTGGAGTATACCACCCAAGCTGCCATTCAAGGTGCTACAAGGTTATCTTATTTCATATGCTATCTTCATCAGGACCATGTTATGTATCACTTCTGTATTATCTGCTCTATTTACAGATACAAGACTTCCCTGAGAAGATCAACTTCTATGTGATGGGATGTGTAGCATTTTTCAAAAGCAGCTGGGACGAGATTAAAAGTAATGCAGCCATGTTTGCAGGTCAGTTCAGATTGTTTATTTCTATTATATTTTATTATTATTATTATTATTATTTTTAAGTATTGCTATTTTAGAATCTGTGGTGCATCGAAGGACATTATATCGAGTTTACACTGTACTTTATTTTTTGTTTGGATGGGGGAAAGAATGCAGATTTTCTTTTGAGTAGTTATATGAATTACAGTGGACCCCTGTTTATCCAGACTTCGGATAACCGGTTCCCTTGCTATCTGCACAGGTTTTACTGGGAAATTCAATTATTCGCACAATTTTATCGGGAACACAACTGTCCTAATAAACGGGGTTTGACTAAATTGTTATAGTTATTTCAGAGTTGATATAAATGTAATAACTGAAAAAAAAGAACTTGCAGAACAAACTTTGGTATGAATAAAATAATAATTTGCTGTTGGTTCAGGATTTTTGCTAGGTAACCTTCCCAGGGAGAAGCATGGGAATATAACCAAGGAGCATGTTTGTGCCGGTAAGTCTACATTGCAAAAATCTCAATCTTTGAAACCAAGAACAAAATTTTGTTCAGTAAATTGGTATTAAAGGTGGAAAAGAGGCTCATGTTGATTGATTCATCAATATAGTAGGTTGCTTGTTAGCGATAGGGTAGATTGCTCATTAGTTGGGTAATCGATATAGTAGGTTACTCATGTTAGCCTAGTAGTCTATATGAACACAAAGACTGGTAATACTGACCAACGAAATTCAGACCAGTCATTATAGCCCACAGATAATCATCACTTACTTGTAGTTTCTGTATAACAGGAACTACTATTCGTCTCTAATGGGTGAAATATTCATACAGTGATAATCATTTCCACTCTTATCTCACTGTATAGAAACTGAAAAAAACACATAAAAATATGAAATTCAAGCTAGTAAAAAAACAAACCATAATTGATATTCAAGATTAAGTGATAATTTTAAGAGATATTACCATCTTGCTCTGTATTAATGTAGGGTGGGATGTAGCACAGTGGTAGAACGTTGGACTTCGGAGCAAAAGGTACCGAGTTCATATCCCGCCCCAATGGGACCCGGCATCAACTTCGCAGAAGTTACATTTCTGACGCGATATTGATCTGTAGAGTGGCACTACAGTTATCATCCTTGGTCTGTCAGTACCAGCCGGTGCTCGCAGGTTTACTGCAACATT
>JAUTBQ010156306.1:0-13250 GCA_032361185.1 Lepetodrilus ovalis | reverse complement strand
TTTTAGGAGCAGGCGCATGAATATTTTTAACAATCTCTTGCTGACGTCAAGCATAGATGACGTCATGTATACGTGACTTCACAATGCCACCTAAGAAAATTTAGTTCATCGAAGTATGAACGCAATGATTTGGGATGACATGAACCAATCAGATTGTCGGATTGACAATAGATTTATTTATACCTCGATGAACGTAATAAAAATGCCAGTCAATCCTTAATTACATCAAGAAAGTATACAAAATTCAACGTTTTTCATTATTATTTCATGTTTGTGTTGACAACAGGGTCAGACAGCCATTGACGTAGCAGATGAAGAAATGAAGAGGTTTTTGGAAGATCTAAAGAAGAAACAGATTCTGGTAAGAACTATTACTTACTTTACTATGAACAGTGGGGCAGGTGGTAGCACATCGGTAGAACGTTTGGACTTCAGAGCCAAAGGCCCAGACTTCAAATCCTGCCCCTCAATGTTCGTAGAAGTTACTGTTGCGATATTGATAGGATGTGCTGCCTGTAGAATGGCAATACAGATATCATCTTTGGTCTGTCAGTACCAGACGTTAAACTCCATATTCACTCACTCGCAGGTTTACTGCAACAATTAGTGCTATGGATGTTGTGGGTTTCCTTCTGCCTAAAACTGAAAAGTCGTGATATTAGTGAAAGATTCTAGAAAGCGACTCTAAAACCCTCAAAACAAAAACAAACAAAAATCATAAACAGCTTTATTTAGTAGAGGTCTGGAGAACTGTGTTAGTCTTTATTTACTTTGACGATTTCTAGGTATGGCAATGTTCCGTAGATCTGCGAAAATCCACTGATTTATTTGTCCAGGGATCAATTTATTTGCATTGGACATGGCTTGGGGGTCTGAAGTCCGGGCTTGTTTTCCTGCTGAAATCACACTTGTCTGTCGCCTTGCTGCCTGTAATGCATAACAATGTTGATGCAATGAAGTCATGTAGTCGTCGCATATAGGTGAAATATTCCCGCAGCGACATAAAAGAAAAAGTCTATCCATCATTTAGATGTCATCATTTTGAGACTTTTTTTTGCTATGGATGCTTCTGTACATTAAATGTTATGGGAAACTGGTTTGCATCAAGACATGATACCTATTGGCTATGTTAATATGAATTTATTAGATTAATCTCGTAATAGTTTCTATTTCTGGGAACGATCAAGTGACAGTGGAGGTCAGTTTGATTCACATTGGGGGAGTCGGGGACATACATGCCATAGATTTGGATGTAGTGGTATGTGGTCAGTATACCTTTACTTCATCTGCACCTGCCATCACTTGTTGGTATTGCCATTGATAGTTAGCTGTTGAGGGTTCCACTCCCATCACAGCCCGACCAGCTGAGTGCTATGGAAATGACCATACAACTCCTACTTTGTTTCTTGACCTGCGCCTTTACGAAATGTTTTCTGTTCTCTCTAGATGCGGTCAAAAGCGGAAGAGAAGAATGACGACATTATACAGACGAAAGGTCCTCAGAACAAGCGAAGGTACGTGTCCCTTTGGCATTTATTTCTATTTCAATACCTACTTCTAAAACACTTGATAGAATAGATATTGCCATCTATCCAAACTGACATTTTTCCTGCCTATGTCAGAAAACACAAATTTTGACAGAATTTGTATTGAAGTCCCTGCACTCAAACACGGCTGTCACCCTTTGCCGTAAAACTAGTTTGTGACCTGCCAGACTACAGCCAGATTACAACAACCGGTGCTGTGAAACTAGTTCATGACCTGCCAGACTACAGCCGGAGCCATGAAACTAGTTCATGACCTGCCAGAATACAGCCGGTGCCATGAAACTAGTTCATGACCTGCCAGACTACACCCGGTGACATGAGCTTCACATGCCCAGAAGATAAGCGAAGATACATGCCAATTTGTCATCTTGCCATTTTCAATGTTATGTCGATAATTTGGATCCACGGATGAGCACTATAGTCTTGGACATGCATATTTGTACTGTACTGAGCATGTAGCAGATTCGGAATGGTCGCCCAGTAGTCACGGCTCACAGCAATTCAATATATAGTGTTTGTTACCAAACAGTCGCTATTGCTAAGAGCGATTTCTCTGCTGGTTAATGGTTTTTTTAAACTTTAAGTATCATACTGCTATATGGAAAATCTGATTGGTAATTTCCCATTGATATTTTTATATTTTTGTGGGTATTTTTGAAAGGGGATACTATTCTAAAACTACCATTCAAACATGTAAGGTCAATATTAAGATTATCTTGATTGTGTTTTATAAAGATGTAAATACTTACAGGTGTACTATTTAGAACAAGGTTTTTATGTGGTGCTTGTTTGTCGGTCTGCCTGTCTGTGTCAGTATATCACTCTGTCTGTCTATGTGTCAGTATATCTCTCTGTCTGTCTATGTGTCAGTATATCTCTCTGTCTGTCTATGTGTCAGTCTCTGCATGTCTATATCTTTCCATCACTGCCTGTCTATATCTGTGTCTCTGTCTGTCTGTCTGTCTGTATATCTCTCTGTCTGTCTTTGTGTCAGTCTCTGCATGTCTATATCTGTCCATCACTGCCTGTATATATCTGTGTCTCTGTCTGTCTGTCTGTATATCTGTCTGTCTATGTGTCCGTCTCTGTCTATATGTCCATCACTGCCTGTTTATACCTCTGTCTGTTTGTAGGTGTCTTTGTCTGTCTGCCTGTGTGTTTGTGTCTTTATCTCTGTGTTTCAGTCTCTGTCTGTGTCCGTCACTGCCTGTCTATATCTGTGTCTCTGTTTGTCTGTATCTATCTGTCTGTCTGTGTCTTTGTCTTTCTCTACGTATCAGTCTGTGTTTGTCTGTCTGTTCATCTTTGCCTGTCTCTGTCTGTGTCCCTCTGCCTGTCTGTCTGCCTGTTTGTCTCTACCTGTCTCACTATGTGTCTGTCTCTGTCTGCCTGTCTGTGTCTCCTCTATCTCTGTATGTATCTCTGTCTGTCGACCCGTCTGCATGCATGTCTGTTTGGCAGTCTGTCTGTCTCTGCCTCTTGTCTTTTCCTTTCTGTCTGTCTACCGACCTATCTGTCTGTTAGTGTGTTTTCACTCCCGTGTAACACGGTCACAATGTCTGTCCTGGAGCGTGGGTACAGTGAGTCACTGTGTACAGGTGTAGATAAGACCGTTAACACAGGAAGTTAGGGGTTTTACCCTGGACGTGGGATCAGCAGTGGTGCAAGCTGACAGGTACACACACTATATCAACAGATGGTATTTTTATATTCATTTTAATGCACCTTTCCTATTTCATAGTCAATGTAGTCTTGCATATGCAATTTAGTTATGATAATAAATATGTGCCTTAAAAAGTAAATATGTAGACACTAGAATAATTCCACATATCCATGTTGATAACAATTCAATTTAATACAATTCAATCATAAAATATGTAGTATATTTTTACCTAACCCACTGTACATAATTACGGTATACAGTATTGGTCATAATGTGCAAAATCTGGATATTTGATCCTTTCTTGTAATAAAATGACTCCCAATATATTTTGCAATTGGTAAAAAGAAGCTGAAAGATTGATAACATCAAGGGCCATACTGTCATGTTGTTATAAGGATCAGTTTAACACTAGTCATGGGGCCGAACCATGCACATACCCCTTTGGCTGTGGTCGTGAAATGTTTGGTAGCATGCCACCTATGTACAGCGACTGAATCACACATGTACAAAGTCTACACTAACACTGTACTCGCTGTCGCCCGCGATGATGCCCCTGAGCGGCAAGTGGCGAGCGTCTGTGGAGGATGGTAGACAGCTGACTGGTGCATGTGTGTACCGGATAACCGATGGCTACTGTCGCCCCTAGTAGGTCTGTTTGACCCAGCAGGCTACTGTCGCCCCTAGTAGGTCTGTTTGACCCAGCAGTACCATCAGTCTTGCATTCTGTGTGTGGGTCTGCTTGTGCACACACACACACACACACACACACACACACACATGCTAGGATGTCACACCGTCTTGCACTACCTCTTTTTCCCCAGATATCATTTTAATCGTATCTGAATTAAATTTGAGAATTTTCTTCTAATCCCGGACTCATAGAGGTTAAGATGTTGTCACACGCTTGAACGATTTTCGATTGACTGCGATGAGATGGGAGTCAGGCTCAAGCATCCAAATCATGTCGCGGATGGCCGTCTACTATTTATCAGCCAAAGGGTTATTTATAGTTGTATGGAAAATATATCTAATGAGTCAACAAGAAGGCATGTTAACTTAATAAGGGACGAACCAGTGATACTGCAAGTAGCCATGACTGAAGAGTCAGTATACTGTAGGTATTAATTCAGAAGTTTATTTGATATGTTGTACTTGAATTTCATTTGAAACATGAGTATTGGTATTGACTGAATCTGGGATTTATTATGGATTTCACAATTCACATGCTATCTAATATTGAGGATTTTAAGTCATAACCTTTTTCAATGTTTATGCAAGTCAAAACTGTGAGGACTCGTAATAGAACTAATGATCTAGTTCTCGTAATGCAGAGTAGCTTTGATAATGTGTTTTTCATTATCCACAAACAAGGTAAATTGAAGTGGTTTCTTGAAAAATGTGTACGCTGTTTTGGCTAAGACATTGATGGAAGCTGTATCTTGCATGTTAGAATATTGCTATTATTATTATTATTATTATTATTATTATTGTTATTAATATTAAATATAGTGTTGTACACATTCTGAATTATTTACTCAAATAGACGAAGAGACTGTTGATACTTCTGCCAAGCCCTTAATGTAATTTCTCTGCATGGATAGATTTTTGTTGAGTTATATCAGTACAGTAACATAATATTTCTTTTATGCACATGGAATTTAATATGAGAATTTAATCATGTTTCTAAGAGTTCAGTGACTCGGCTAAAAATTATCAGCTTAGAAATAACAGACACAAATATTTACAGCCTGCAAGGCCTACTCGTTCATTATATAAATAGGATTAGGTTAATACCGTGGTTTTCTATAGCCATATCTACAGTGGCCACGATTAGAAAATTCTCTCATCTTTGTTTTGGCCTTGTGTATGGTAGGTACGCTTTAATATCACCTTGTAATGTAACTTGTAATGTTGCCTTGTTTTTAGTAGGTAACTTGTCATGTTGCCTTGTGTATGATAGGTAACCTGTACCGTTGCCTTGTGTATGATAGGTAACCTGTACCGTTGCCTTGTGTATGATAGGTAACCTGTACTGTTGCCTTGTGTATGATAGGTAACCTGTAATGTTGCCTTGTGAATGGCAGGTAACCTGTAATGTTGCCTTGTGAATGGCAGGTAACCTGTAATGTTTTACTTGTGAGGATCTCGTGTTGACAATAATATGTCCATAAATAGTGTTGTTGAATTAATTTTCTTCACTGGTGTGCAATGTAATATACACGTACTACCTGCAGATCTCCCTAGGCTTAGACAAATATTAAGGTGTCAAAATGACCTTTAAAACTAAATCTGGCATCAAATTACACTTGATGCTATTCTTCGCCTTACATCATTTTTGACTGCACATCTCAGGGGTCAAATTCACGGAAGTAAAATATGCAGGTTTTGCGCTTCGAGAACATAGTTAAATGTGGGTTTCTGATTTTATTGAATACAAGAATGAGGACTCTTATCACTCAAGTGTTGTTATTGTAAGTCAAAAAGTTCAGTATTCCATTGCATAATACTCGGGTATCTGTTTATGTTACGTATGAATAAAAGGCATGTATGTTACGTATGAATAAAAGGCATGGAAAATTTGCTGGAAGGTTGCAGCACAGGGTCACTGTTCCACTGAGTGATCGTAGCGCTAGGAGAGCCGTAATCTAATGTTAATGTATACGACTCTCATATGATTGTTGTGGAATAGGACCCAGGGCCTCTGTCCCACAGAACGATCATAGTTCTATGAGAGTTGTAACTCCTATACGTCTCTATGACGTCACGACTCGCGTAACTCTACTATCGTTCCGGGGAACGGGGAGCAGATTAGCTCTTGATCTCGAGCATCACCTCCCACTCGAGTCAGTAATTTATTCCCTGTTCAAACACCGGCAGTCTGGTGCAGAGAGGGCTTTATCAGTGTGCAGATATGTTTTGTACCGCGCGCGTGTGTCACTGTTTGCCCGCTACCTCATTCGCACCCGGATTCACAAGTACTCAAGTTAAAGTAACACTGGATCCAATTCCCCTGCCATAGACTGAAGGTATTGGGTCCACACACCGACTCGATCACCAAACACGAATGTCAGGTCAGATCGGGTTGGGTCACTGTGGGTTACATTCATTAGTCGCTATTTTAGAGTCGGTAACACAGGCATGTTACGTGGTTTTGTTAACAAGGAAAATATGCTGGTGTTACTGGGAAGTAACCCCTTTAAGCCCAAAGGCATCTGTTGGGCAGTTTCTTCATTGAGTAAAGACGACATGCATGCACACATTTGAGTCATAGTTGCCATGGTTACCGATAAATTGTAACTTGCATCAAGGTGTGTGAGATTAAGCTAATTTCTGCGATCTCAATTTGTAACTTTCGTCTCTGTGTTGGGGTTGTGATAATGGATTGTTTTGAAGACAAAACCAGGTTTCAATTTCTTAGTTTTCTTTAGAACTAGGATGTGGATCAGTATTAGCATTAATGATAAACTGAATTGTGTTTGTTACATAACTTTCTCTGGTGTTATGGAATAAATGCAGATACCAGTTCACTTTTGAGGAGTCCAGCAATGTCTTGGTTTATCCTTTAGGAGAGCTCTTTGAAGAGTGTCCACAAAATCCCTGTTCATGTTTCGGAGCTCTTTTTTGCTGAGTCCACTAACATCCTACAGGTTCATGTTTGGGAGATCTTTGACGAGTCCACTAATAACGCAGTTCATGTTTGGGAGATCTTTGACGAGTCCACTAATATCGCAGTTCATGTTTGGGAGATCTTTGACGAGTCCACTAATATCGCAGTTCATGTTTTGGAGTTCTTTTATGCGGAGTCCACTAATATCCCAGTTCTTGTTTTGGAGCTCTCTTTGAAGAATGAACACTAATATCCCTGTTCCCTTTTGGGAGCTTGTTGCAGTCTGCTATTGCATAGGACAATTTGAGATGGGTCATTTCAATGGTCCACTCATGATACAGGACAAACTTGCGACATTATTGGAGTTTGTCAGTTGAGACCAACAAGAAGTGGAAGTCGCAATAGTTTACCTTGACCTTAGTCCACAGGCTTTTAACAAGCATTTCACAAAATTGGACCATGTTTTTTGTAGCTTATTTGTTTGTTTGTTTGTTTGTTTGCCCTGTATCTGATTCCACAACATCTAGTGATGAGATTTAACAATGGACGTTCTGCTTGTATTTATTAGGAGTTCGGTGACGCGTATGAGTGGAGACCAGAAGCAGAACGTCTTGCATAAAACCTCGGAACAAGAACGGGTGGCACTCGAGACGAACAAGATCATCAAGCGTGAGGGCGAGAAGATCGACGATTCTGTAGAAGAGGCCAACACGGTATCGGAAACAGGTAGAGTTGTCTTCCCTTATATGGTATTGCCTTCCGCTATTTGCTTATTGGAAGTATCCTGTATCATAACATCATCAGTAAATTTGATATATCTGATAGAAATAGAAATATATCAAGTCATAATTTTTTATGGTTATTTATTTGCAAACAATCATTTTACTTTTATGGTTTACCCTCTATGGAGGAATAATTATGTTTTGTTTTCAGAACGCCAAAATGAAATCAACAAGCAAACCTCCCAGACAGACAAGGTGAGGAATTATCTCCCTTTGCTTTCACTTTGCATGCTTCACAGTTCAATCTTCACATTTCAGTCTGATGGAATTTCTGAGTTGTATTCATCATTGCATGAAATGGAATTAAGGACATTTGACCTATTTCAGTTTGGATAAGGTGTTTCAGCGTAAATTGATACATTACAGTTTGAATTTGGTACGCAAGAATGAATATTATATCATTGTAAACTTCTTGAGCATATTAAATGAAACGGTACTACAGTACCATCAATAGTTTATATCAGAATGGACTGTAAATAGGCGTGTTCTATACATAAGTCGTTGCATAGGGGTGGAATATTCCCGCTGCGACATAAATCCCTACTTCGTTTGATCAATGAATCTAAACTGAAAATATTTCAATTCATGGGAGAGAAAAAAAATTGCTAAGGAAAGTTCCATTACATTATGGTGTTCCAAATATATTTGTCGGTCATAAAATTTATGCAATATTTGCATGTTTGGAAACATATAATACTGTAGTGTTTAGTTGCCATGGTGATGCTATGATTGCTTTCATCTGCATGCAGCCTCAGGATCAAGATCGTATCCCTAATGTTACGGAACTTGAGCACATGCCAAAAATAGATGAGGTCTCGGAAACAGATAAAATCTCGGAAAGCGAGAAAAACTCCAAAACAGGGATTATCTCCCCTGCGACGGACGAAACCGTTAGCAATGGAGAGTCAGTCGAGAATAACGTAGACGACGTAAGTTTTCCGACTGCTGTGATTTTTCATCGCTTGTCTCTCGCAAGACGATTACGTATATTAACATTTTAATAATCTCTCGTGAGTGAAAGCGTCCTAATCAGCTTGTTCATACTGACAAATTTAACTCAAGTTTTGGTGCAGATCAATATATCACATTATCCTAGTCGTAGTTGGGCAACACTTTAGTTGGATACACTTTTCCTAATGGTGTATTGTAGCTCTTTGCTCTCTAGTGTTGAAATCTGAGAGAATTAACACCATTTATATCGTACTGTAATTCACAGTTGTGTAAATTAGTTGAATACGAGTAGCTGTTAACCTTACTAGAAAATGTAGAAAAGAATACTACATGGGAACAACTGAGATTTGTCAATTTTGAATACCAAGCAACAACTGATAATACTTAGATGAAAATTTTGAAACAGTTTTAATGGCCGAATATGCATGGATCAGATTATTCATAGAAAGAATGATTTAACATATTTCCAAATATAATTCAATGCATCAAAAACTATGCATGTAAATACTGACCCAAAAATCTATAATAATAACAGCATCTTGTAATGTATTGTAAATTTGAGATGGTCTTTTGTCACATTAACGTATGACACAGCATGACATTACCAACAATGATACTAGCTGTGTTAGCTGTATTAACATTACCTGCTTTTTGTATATATCTATCTCCCAAGTCATCGCAAATGGGTGAAAGATTCCCGCAGTGACGTAAACTCCATAATCACTCGCTCACTCGCTATCTCCCCAAGATATTCCAAATTTCACTATGCCTTCATACTGTCTAAATCTGTGCTAAATGTTTTACATAATATTCAAATATAAAAAAATCCATGGTTTTTGGCATTTTGGATTGAATCCCAAAGTAGAGCAAGACATTGTACTTGGGTACTTAGGCTTTAGTACACGTCCAAGATTGTTTGTTTTTAGTTTATAACTGTTGGTATGGTGTATTATTGGTGTAAATTAACAAATTGTAACAATGTGCCTGCTGTTGAAGTATATCTAATAATAAAGTAGATAATGTTTATATATACGTAGAAATCTAATTTATTGAATGAGAAATATAATCTTGAGTACCATATTAATGAAATTACTACTCATTCTACTTTTTCTATGCATAATCTCTATATATATATTTATAGACTTTAGCTCTATATCTCTTTTAACTTTGATGATATACTTAAACCATATATCATTGTGCATGCTAACTACTGAAATAAATCTATACCATATATTTACTACTGCAATGATGAACACATCTGTGTATATTGTGTTCTGTTTTATGTGTTGTGCATGTTGTTTTTTGAACACTTTTTTGAGATAGTCCAATATTTTTTTCTGCACGTCCACATGTGTTTTTTTTATTTTACAGTTCTTAAATATCTTCGATCCTTATTTTAGTGTTTCATTTATATTACTTTGAAGGAAACACCAAATTCACTTAAAGAAAAGGAAACACCCATTTCCCTTAAAGAAAAGGAAACACCCATTTCCCTTAAAGAGAAAGAACCACCAAACTCTCTTAAAGAGAAGGAACCGCCAAACTCTCTTAAAGAGAAGGAACCGCCAAACTCTCTGAAAGAGAAGGAACCGCCCATTTCTCTTAGAGAGAACACAAAATCAATTAAGGAGTCCTCAAATGCCACAATTAAGGATACTGCCGTAACTTCTCCCCCTAAGGAACTTATCACAAGAACTATTAGTGCTCCACCCAGCATCAATACCACTCAGGATAAGGTAAGATGGTGGATGCATGGTTATCTCCCCCTTGGAATGTCCCAGTTATCTCCCTTGTCCACATTAAACAAAACTAAATCCACCTGCAGATATGGTTATGTCTAACATGGATGCACAAATGAATGCGGTTTGACTTCCTTGATGTGTTTTTATGTATGCTTGATACTGTTTGGTAAAATACGTTGTACTATCAGACATTGACAAGGATTTTATGACTTGAAAAAAAAAAAGAATGACATAATAATTATTCTTCAATGCTTATGCATTAATATTGTTAAAGCGTCAGATAATTGAGAGTAAAAAATGTACAGAAATTGTTGAGGTCTGATATTACAATAAAAATAGTTCAACTTCACCAAGGCAACCGATTCTAACCATAGTTAAACATGAAGCAATGTATTTTAACTGCTTGGAGTAGTTTCCCAACATTGCTTTGGTGATTTTGATGAAAAGATGTTACGTGATCTCACTTGCGCTCCATCTGTCACAAATGCCAAATTATCACAGCGGAAGTAACCTAGACAAGAAAATCACTGGTAATTTCCATTCAGCAGTCACTTGCACACATTCCATATGGAATTTTCTTAACCTCAGCATACACATAATACGATTAACATCTGCGCTTCGTTTACACAAATACCTATGAATTTGTGACACATAGAATGCTTGGTGAACATCGAGGTTCTGCGATTTTCTCTCTCTCTCTCTCTCTCTCTCTCTCTCTCTCTCTCTCTCTCCTTTGGCTCATTGCCTAAATGCATGGTTTGCTTGTCTCGTGTCAAGGACTTGAACATTTCGACCAATCACAAGGCCCGAGACAATGACTACACGTCGTGGCGCGCCGGTCTCAGGAAGACAGGCAGCACGAGCATGGTGCATGACAGAATGAACAGAGACAATGAGGACGATAAGTCGTTACCTCGGTCAGCCTCTAGTCCGCGACTAGCGCTAGACCAGAGGATAGACACTGTGAGTGATCTCCCCTTTCGTTTCCTTCGCCCGGGTGCCAGATCTGTTTTGTGGCCTTTTATTTTGTGTCGCCGTTGTCCTGTTTTGTGTTGTTTGTGTCTCCATTTCTGCACGCCCACCCTCGTCACCTTCTCACCTTCCAACTATGAATTGTTTCTCATCTGAGCTGTTTCTGACCGCCAAAGATTTGAAATTTTGAAGCAGAATTGTTTCGTTAACATAACTAACGGTATGGATTAGAAATTCTGAGATTTCAAATACTGTAACCTCCAGTATCTTTTCAAATGTTCTCTATTGCTTTTGGATGGAAAAATTTGAATTCATGGCATTCTTATTGAAGATCCAATAACAGCCTTTTGCGATAAATGAAAATGGATACTGTTGATTCTATGTTCGACATGTCGGATAATATTGATATGTTTTGGAATATTTCTTCCAATTGTCCCAAACCTGGTTGTTCTAAACCTGTATTTTATTACGGTACTGGAAATTTCCTCCTTTATATAGCGGCAGACAGCTCTATCCAACACACCCCTCTTACTACCGGGTACCCATCCACTTAGCCGTTCTCGTCTGTTCCGTTTTGTACCTTTGGTGTTTGGTGTTCCATTGTGATCTGTGGTTTTGGTTTGTGTTGTATCTGACTTGGTTTATTTTTTTTTTACATTTACTTACGCATTGCTTTTGGTAACCTGTACTCCTTCCTCTTTGTGCCAATATTTTTTATCTTTTACTCACCTTTTTAGTTTATAATATTAACTAACATGTTATGTTGTTCAATAGCGGATCACAGTTTATATTGGGGTATGAGCCAAGCAGTACCAGCCAGTTCTCGCATGTTTACTGCAACATTCAGTGCTATGGATGTTGCGGGTTTCTTCCAACCATAAATTGACAAGCCGTGATATTAGTGAAAACATCTTGAAAGGGACTCTATATTCCAATTTAATAATAATAAATATGAGACGTGAAAAGAAAAGGGTTTGGGGATGCAATTAGTCGCTCAATGAACAGAGTGGTAGGGGGTTTGTTTCCTGTGATCCGGCTATGTAATTCAGATTCTGTATCAATGTGGTGATTGGTTAATCAGCAAAATATGATTTGCGTAAATACGTGCGACAAGCATAATAATATGCACTCTTTTCTCACGCTTCCATAAAACTTAAGATGTTCTATCAACTAATGCTAAAGACGTGTCTGCTTTAGATCTTCATGGCAATATCTTTGTGAATTTTCACATCTCGATAACAATGTTTTGTGAATTCTTCTTCCAGGAGAGATCAGATTCTCGGAGAGCTATTAGTGCTGCGATCGAGTCGACCACGGACAAACCAGACACAAAATTAGCAGACAGGTACGTACTTTCAGCCCGTCAAACTGTGCATCAGTCTTCACAGTTTATTGTGAGTTACTTCCCTTGTTTGATTTATCAACAAAAGCTATTCATCTTTGCTTTTTAGAAGATACATATGGTCACTGATAGTACATCAGTTGCACCTGTTTGGAAAGATAAATATTCCAGTTATGATGTCAATGTTTCTTTGCAATACCTAATTTAATGTCAGTTTAGAATTTCTTGCATCTGATTCCATTTCTGCATACTGATCACAATTCTTGTCAAGCACATATTACAGTATCATGTAACATTTCTCAAATATATCATATTTCTCCAGTATATCATTCATACTCATTCATGACATGTGTTTACTTTGACTTCTATGGATAACCAACAAGTAGAATATGGCTGTTGTATATTTATTTTAATGTGCCTATCTAGTAGCATGGTGCATTGTTAATCCTTAAATTACAGTAATGTGCACTAGCATCTTTCTCTACTAGCTGTCTTTTAAATCTAGATCATCCATCCCTGCCTCCTACCAATCATACCATCTACCCTTCTTCCTTTACCTTCTTCCTTTCCTGGGGGGGGGGGGGGGGGGGGGGGGGGGGGGGGGGGGGGGGGGGGGGGGGGGGGGGGGGGGGGGGGGGGGGGGG
>JAUTBQ010156295.1:0-13252 GCA_032361185.1 Lepetodrilus ovalis | reverse complement strand
GGTTGCATAATTCTATAATTTTAAAGGCTTTCAATCACAGATTTCAATGATCATATAGCACTACTATTTGTGATATTTATCATCAATGCTATATTGCCAAAATACCTTTCGTCAATCCACATTGGGGGAAATTCGATGTAACAGTTAGATGTTCCAAATGAAACATAAATCAGAGCGACGTTGTTTTTATTCATATAAAATATAAACTTTTTGATAACTACATAGTATTGGGGAGTAAGTACATCACTGATATAGCAACTTTTAGGAGGACAAATAAAACGTAAGTAGTCTCAGATAGAAATTGATGTGTCCATTATATAGATCAACCATCTGTTATAGTAGATCTATGTCGCTGTATAAAATAAACACATCGAGGTGAATACTATGAATGATATGGCTGTCTACAGTAGTCTGTAGTATTAAATATAGAAGATACAACACGCATGCTATGCCCTGAAGGACACACACAGGGTCGATTGACACACCAGAGTCCTAATTACATACATAAACACTGAACAACAATATACATGTAATTATATAGTTACTGTTTTCACAAAAGGATTTTCGAAATATTTGCCTTTACGCTATGTCTAATATTACATCTTCACGTCATATTGCATGGATAGAATGTACACTAATAGAGTAGACATATAATACAGAGGAACATAAAATATTTTAATTAAATGGGATTAAATCTATACTACTGAAGACCGAAGCAAGACGTGCGACAGATTTTCACGTAATTATTGCTAATGTATGGACATTCCCCATAATATGTACGTCCCTATTGTTGACAGCCTTACATTTCCCACGAACACCACAGACAAAAGTCAGACACTTCCCCCACAAAACCTGCATCGGCAGGTTTGCGTACTACAGACTAAAGTCCTAACATTATTTATAGTGTTTGTTTGAGTTAAGTCTGGCGTGAAAGTAGATAGTCGATGACTGTCAGTGGTTTCCGAGACACTTGGGGACAGGAAGAATGATCATGGGTTCCCCCAACACGATTATGGCTGCCAGCCAGCCAGCCAGCCAGCATTCTGATGGTTCCGCTTGGCTGAGCATGGCTACCCTACAGTGACCGTAAAGCCGATAAACCTAACCACAAATACCACCTTCATTGGGAATACTAGTTTGTGTGCAGTACTAGTATTCTGTACATCATAAAATCACAGCGACGATACATTCAATTTGAGCGACCTGGGATTATCATCGTGTTAGCGACAGAACATTTTAACATTGCCATTTACAGAAAATAATTTAAAGAGCTCTATGCATATCATTTTATTGCTAAATTTCCCACTTGTAACACTGTTGGTAATGAAGCAGTATCAATATACATTAAATAACTACACGTGCACTCTCGAAACGAACGCAAGTATATCTCTCGGAATGAAAATAGGAGGTAGGATAGACCATTGTTTTTCATAGGTAAAGAACTCTAGTATACTATCCTACTAGTATACTATTATACTATCCTACTAGATAATGGTAGCCAGGTTGAGAAAAAGAAGGGAGCGATAATGTGCAAATTGGTCTCGTGTTCTACACACCATAGTCTCCAACCATAACTATGGAGGATGGTTATCGGGAATAGGTAAAAGATTGTCGCAGTGATGTTAAACTCCATACTATCTCACTCTGATGATTCTGTTGGTGGAGCAGACTTGAATTGACGGATACAGAGCGTAGCTCAACCGATACACTGACAATAGATACAGTGTGTAGCGTATCGATCTTATGACTATCATCGGATCAAAGATGACATAAATCGATCGTCCGTAGTACAGTTGTGATGGTACTAGACATTCCTGAGTTCGTCACGTGACCGCTGGCATGCCACGCGTTCTTATAATTCCTGCTTAATAAGTCAATACATTGAACGATAACGTTCGCTCGCGGGACAATAAGGTGATTATTTGAATAATACTATCTGGGATTCAGTAACAACGTACTTTGTTTTATTTTGGAATATAGTGTTATTAAGAATGTGAACTGATATCATATGTTGGATAACTTATGTCTGCAAGGTATGCATCGATGAATTACAGTATCTATTCAAAATAGTTTCATAACATCCACCCACCTATACACCGTCTCGCTCACTCCTTATGTGGCATTGTTATAGTGAACGTTACGCATGCGTGCTTTACATACATTATTACAGGTGTGTGTCCCTATGCTTGGAGAACTACTGGGAATATTTCAATGAGGTGTTATTTATGAAATCTCACATCTGAAAAGTGTTATGACCTTCCGTCAATTCTACAGCCAAGCAATGCTGTTAAATAAACCTGCATTTACATAGCACTGACATGCAATTTCGCTGTCAAATGTATTCCCCTACTACCTATAAGATCCTTTAACTTGTATTGTATTCTGTAATTCAAGTATTACGCGAAAGTTAATTAATTACGCTGTCGATGAATATGGTTAACAATAATTGATTGGATTGAAAGCCGGTAGAGTATCGTTAGACGTTAGCATGTATTCATGCTGCACAAGTAAAAAGTTTCACGGGATTTGACTTTAGTTGGCACCATTGACATACAGTATATATATCTGCAGTTTCATATAAAGACGTTCACTCTAGGTGATTAGGCTGTGGTGCGCGGTGTTTCCTCAGTTGGCTGTGACATTGGTATTGTCCACAAGTGTTGTAGTCGTCCGGTTTAATGCCAGATTCCTGATGGTCTGCCAGGATTGGATGGAGCTGTGTATCAAGAGCGGCCCTGGATGTGCCGTCATGAAGCTCTTGTATCAACTTGGAGATCGTAGGATCTATCATAGTAATCAGGAATAGGATAGACACAAGAGCGCCATGGTCTTTCAGTGGATACGAATATGATATGGTCTTTCAGTGGATACGAGAGCACGTTGGTCTTTTAGATGATACGAGAGCGCTGTGGTCTTTCTGTGGATACGAGAGCGCGTTGGTCGTTCAGTGGATACGAGAGCGCGTTGGTCTTTCAGTGTATACGAGAGTCATGGTCTCGGTGGATACGAGAGCGCTAATTATCAATAGTAAGGCCTCTTAGTGGATGCGAGAGCTTCATAAAACGATTCCCATCGCCATACATTGTTACGTCCGTTGTAATACCGGTGCACAATTTGTTTACTTGATTTAATGCTGATTCTATGTTTTTCAGAATGAATTTCCCAACGGTGTTTTATCTGAGTCCTCTGCAGGACGTAATAGAAAATCCTAATGTTCTATTTCGTCTGGTGACGCCAGTGCCACCCAACAGACTATTGAAGAAGGGAGGGGTTCAGTCAGCCGCTGGCCTTGTCAACGTCATCCCAAAGAAAAGGTTTGTTTCTATATTGTATTGATAGATAAACATTACACTGTATGGAATCAATCAAGGCCGACACTGTCATAGTAAACTGTAATGCACAACAGCTGTTTATGAAATATGATCAATAGATCGTTTTATGTTTCAACCGACCTATGATGGAACTATCTAGATTTATACCATGTATACAATGTCGATACATTAGAAAGAACAAGATGTGATTGCTATGGTAGGGATTCTGAAGAGACCCAGTTGGGCAGAAACGTTGATTGTTATTGTAGCCTGGTATAGGCTAAAATAATAATAACTATAATAATAATGATTATAATAATAATAATAGTAACGTTTTCTGCTCCCGCTATTATACGCACTATGTATATCGTTCATTGTGCTTGCTATATCGTAGCTATTAAACATGCACGTTATGTGATGGTAACCCAATCGGAATCTTTTCAATGCAGGATTTATCTAATGGAGACAGTGGACGAAATAGAGTTGTTCAGACAAGAGTTGTTGAAGCGCCCTCTGGTTCTGCAATGCACCTCCCACGCTGGGCTGGGCTTTGGTTCCGCCGAAT
The DNA here is from genome assembly GCA_032361185.1 of Lepetodrilus ovalis. Taxonomy (NCBI): domain Eukaryota; kingdom Metazoa; phylum Mollusca; class Gastropoda; order Lepetellida; family Lepetodrilidae; genus Lepetodrilus; species Lepetodrilus ovalis. The sequence continues at coordinate 9,376 of JAUTBQ010156295.1, read as the reverse complement.
GTGGGTGTGGTCTGTTCTCAGAGGAGAGTAAGTTCCCAATGAATGCCATCTTCTGAAACACACGCACCATATGATTGATTCATACCCGTCAATGTCATCGAATCTGTAACTCCGTCTTTATTCTAGCCATCAGAGAATTCCAGGGTATCCTTTCACGAAGCTCTATTATCTACTAAGAGACTGGTAGCGCTCTCTTAGCAGTGTATTAGCTATCGGCAAAGCGAGCGCTACCACTTTCCTAGTGGATAAGAGAGCTTCGTGAAAGGATACCCAGGCTCTCATTTCTCGAAGGTCTTGTATCTACTATACGCCCATAAGCACTCTCGTAGCGATCTCTAGTACATGGCGGTCGTGCACTAACGCAAGTCCAATGGTGTCATAAGTGGATATGAGAGCTTCGAGAAACGATATCCTGATCGATAAAGAAAAACCGTCTTATAAACTTGAGCATTACGATTATGGCAGATTGGTAGCAAGTAGCAATGTCATTTGATGAAATAAAATGATTGTTATATATAAAACATGCTTACTTACGTGCAGCAGTAGTAACTATGTTTACATGTTTGTGAAAAATAACTGAACAATTATTGTCATTACAGAAGAGTTCGTGCTTTTGATAAATCAGACCCATCCTAAAGTTCTTGGTCGCCTCCAGATGGGCATTGAGGCAGCCAAGCATGCCATGAGGAAAGGAATGCCATTTGTACTGAGGGTATGCCAATTTATTGTATAATTAATAATAACGTAAATAACGTAGACATCCCACACAACGCTTTGTCTTGGGACCCCTATTCTCTGAACGTTTCCCAGCTTCCTTGGCATCGTATTTTATCCATGCCAAATAGAACTTCATATCTGTCACTATGACATAAGGAGATATATGAGGGTGCAGAAGCTGTGTATACAAACACAACATCTCTTTCTCTTACAGTACCAGTTTGGGTCTTTGTTGGAGCGTCTTCACTCCCAGCTCTTCAATGTAAATACCGACGATACGTTCCAGTACAAAGAATGGGAATCTGCAGAACTGGTGGTACGCTTCCCAGGGAGACATTCCATCCCCATCAATCCAGCTTTAACTCTCAAGGCACCACCGGTAAGTCAACAAAATAGTCCCATGCAGTCAATTATACCATACAAGACTTCCTTATTACAGAGCTGGTGGTGCGATGAACATGTAGTGATGACTGGTAGCACAAGATCAGACAACATAACACTCCAGTGTGGAGTTTCACAAGGTTCACTGTTAGGTCCTGTTCTGTTCGTTATCCAGCACATCAACTTGCTGTATGAAGCCATTAAGCTAGAAAACATCGGTAAATATTTGCAAATCTTCGTATTATACCGGTATATGTGTAACGGCGATCACCATAGCTGACTCAGACACAGAGCTGTCCAGGAAAGTAAAGGATACTCTGGGCGTCTTTTTCTGGAACAGGACATATCAATGGAATCACCTATAAATCATCTATGTAAAATATGCTACTCTCAGCTTAGAGACATTTGACGCATCCGGAAGTACCTGACCATTGAATCAACACATGGCCTAGTCATAACCCTCATACCACCTCGTGTGCTTGCTTGTCTTTCAGGAAAGCTTCTGGCAAAGCTACAGAAAATTCAAATTTCCGCTGCCCGCATTATCTTCAGATCCTCTATGACTGACAATGTGACACACTTGCTCATGAAAGTTCCCTGGTTACCAACCCGAGATAAAATTAATTTTTATAAGACTCTCAATGGTTCCTGCCCTCCTTATCTGACTCGCTTCGATGTCAACATCATCATCTTCTCTATATTCAGCCATGCTGCTCCTACATTATGGAATACAATTTCCTGAACATATCAAACTCGCAGATAACATTATTATTATTATTATTATTATTATTATGATTATTATTTATTTATTATTATTATTATTATTATTATTTAATTATTATTATTTATTTATTATTATTATTATTATTATTATTATTATTATTATTATTATTACTATTACCTTGTCGACCCGATCATGAACCTAAATGTATGTTGCTTATCTGTTTTCAGTGCAGAGAATTGAATTTCGACTTTGCTGACATTATGAGGCTTGAAATAAAGATGGCCTGTAACTCTGGGGCGACTGTGAATGGGGCAATGCCCCCCATTACTGCAGGTAACATGTCATACTGTAGCTACAGGGGTAAATACTAACACTAGTCCTGTAGCCAAAATGTAGCTATATATTATGAGTGTAACAGATGGTAAAGGCTGCACATCCTATTTGCCTAGCGACACAATTATCCCCCTCATAGAGCACGCGGATTTCCCGCTACATAATTGTGAGTTATTATTATTATTAATCACACCTACATGTAATTCATACCATTTCACTATGGCACATTCGGGTAACATATATTTGGTGCCACTGTGTTTACTTAAATGATCGTGAAACATTCCCGTAGCGACGTTAAACTCCATAATCACTCATTACTTAAATGATCTGAGCTCTTACCAGTACAGCAAATGGGTAGCCTATTATAAAAGTATTTCAGACACTTCTTAAAAACAGATAAGTTCATAAATTTGGATATAGTGCCTACTGCACAAATCAAGTTAACATGTTTCATTTCTAACTACCTAATAACACGTTACATCAAATCGTCGCAAATGGGTGCAAGATTCCCAAGATTCAATATTAAACAGTTCTAAGTATGATCCATATGATTGAATGACGTTTTCTACATGGACATTCGACGGTATAAGTGGAAGATACCCGCTGTGACGTAGAACAGTAACTCACTACGTATATATTTCAGATGAAATCCGTGAACAGCTCCCTGGTTGGACAGTGAACGAGATCACGCCATTGGAAGAGTTCGGGGAAGAGAGGCCATCAACGTACAGCTACGCACAGGCTGGGAGGCTTTACGAGAGCTTCAGGAGGAAGAAGCGTCCGCGAAAGCCACGACAAGAGGAAGAGGAAGAGGAAGGTTCAGCAATGGGTGGTGCGTACCCCAGCACGCCGCGGAGTGACACCATTGACGTCGTGCACACAGAGACCTCATTCATCAACGACGACAGGTTTGGAAGTGCAATGCAGCAACGTATGCCTCAGCGACCTCAAAGACGGAATGACACGTATAGTCCGGAAGATGGATATGTTGAGACTAATTTGTACCCCGCCGTTAAGGTTGTGGACAAATCTCACGGGCGTAGTACGTCCAGTGAGACTGCAGACTATTACAACCTTTCCGCCCCCGGTGCAGGAATGGCCACACCCTTTGACCAAGTCCACCACAGAGACAGTGACAGGTCCACTTATTCAACAGGGGAGAGCGCGGGTGCGGACAGCGGGTATTCCGGGGACGACGGGTATAATGGTTACCACGGGAGAAGGAATGAGGGTCGTACAGATCGTGGCTACGTACGTAGTACTCGTGGCCTCGACTACATTGAAGACAAGTACGGTGGAACGACAGGCCAGATCGCCCACGATAACTACGCCTTCCATCATGAAGAAGCTGACGACCAGGATGCAGCTTTGCAGAAGCACAAAGCATTCGTGTCCAAGATGTTGAAGAGTCCAGCCAGTGGTGGACGTAGTCCAGGTTATGACTCCAGGGATGACGGCAGACATGCATCCAGTGGCGTCCATTACGAAAACGTCAAGCAGTACGGTCCAACAAAGAGAGACTATTCAGACCGGAGCAGGTCGCGGGGTTACAGTGATCCAGATGATGGCCTACCCAGTTACAGGGAGGTGTTAGCGACTGGGCAAGAAAGGTTGAATATAGCAGAGCAAGAACACGTTGCTGAGAGTTTTATATAATTCAGGTGAAGAGTAATGTCTATGTGATCAGATAGTGGACCTGACTGAAACAGTGGAAAACCATGATATCATGATATATAGGGCCATGCATATCATGTGTGTATACAGACAGAGACAATTTAATGTTCGTAGTGAAAATCAAATCGAATATTGTTCCATGGGTTTATAAATGATAGACTGATTCTCCCTCGGGTAGCATGTAATGCGATATAAAATCAGTTTAGAATATCACGTGTTATGGGCTGTATTTCATAGGGTACAAAACCAGGGTATTAAATTATGTACTATGTTGGATGGATATACAATCTTATATGTACGGCCTACAGTCTTGAAGATTTCGTCACTTGTGAACTCGCCTGGTATTGTTATTATCATCCGGCCTGGTTGTCATCGGAATGTTTACTGTATTCGTAAATCAAGGCATAAGCCATGGTTTAACTATCAGGAAATTACGTAAACCTAATTTTTTAACGGAACACCGGTATGACTCTTTCATGAAACGCTGGCCAGATCATGTGATGATAGTTATTAGTTATTGAGAATTCTAAAAGAAAAATTATGAATGTGTTCAATCCTACAACTATATATACATTACTGCTATTATATTTTTTAAATTACTAGTATTCTGTATACATAGTGAGGATATTCATTTTATCATTCGTAACGTTTATAATGACATTTTACTTATTCCCTAAGCTGAAGGATTCCATATTTAACCCCACATTGTTTAACTCCAGTCAAGTAATGTGCTGTTCTCCATATTCCTAGCTGGTGAGACTTCCTGGTGTAGAGATACTAACAGAGAAGCTGATACTGAATAGCAGCGCTTCCTATGTGATATTTCGTCACTCTGCCATCCATAATATTTCATATTGTATAGCTTCGTCAATGCTTTAACCTTGCCATGTATGTAACTCAAACTCTGGCAGTTAGAACCATTAGTCTATGCTATGGAGATGCAATCGAACTAGTTTTTGTTTGGTATATTATGTTGCCATCTATTAGGTATGGGTAGAAGGACTAACTTAACCATTACAAATTAATGTTTAGTAACGTATCGTTCCATCATTTTGACAGTTTTCTAATGTATATGAACGTGTATATAATACCAGTTTAAGTTTTGTGTAGTCTATTTGAAAATCACAGCTGAAATCAAAACATGTATATACGGTGACTTGATAAATATTTGCTATTTTATTACGTGTCAATATCTTATTAGCATATGATGCATTTGCCCTGTTGTATTTTAAATAGTGTATCTTAGAACATGTATTTTAATCATGACCTTCTAACATACTAGTAGTTAAACCACGTGTGTCTTATAATACTAGTTTAATGACGTTATATAGACTAGAAAAATGGAGTATAAATAACTGTGTAAAGTAACTCAATAGATCATAGCGTAATGTTAATGTACTGGGGCCCGTTGCACGAAGCTCTTGTAGCGCTATAATAGTTGTAACTGGGCTCCCGCCACAATAGAAAGCGTTGACGTTACAATAGTTGTAGCCTACAAGAGCGTCGTGCAACGGGGTACTGTAATATTAATTAGAATTTTCCCGTATGTGTTTCCAGTCTAGAGTTAAGTCTATAGCAATAGAATAGTGTCATTACAAGTGTGAACAGACATGATGGTAGAAACAAACGTGTCTGAATTTATTTTCAAAGGTTACTTTGTCATATTTTACAAAACTACAAACATACACTGTGCACGATCGATGGTAATCTCAACATGTATGTGTGCAATCGACCCGCAGCGACGTTAAACTTCATAATCCCTGACACTGTGCACTAGAGGACAGCTCTTAGCTCAATAACACACCCTTGCATCAACTGAAACTGATTAGTGATTACTATATGTATTGTACACTTGAAATTATAACCAATCGTGGTATATTACCGCTGGTGCTAAACATAATCATTTTGTCCTTGTATGGTTAATTATCTATGTCTCTACGTAACTATGTGTTACTGCAAAACCGGAGTATCTTCATATAATTGTGATGACTATTTGGATTCTATGGTAACGATCGTTTCTGTAATCAGTATATTTCTATACAGTTAGCGATCATGCAGTTAGTCCGCATGTGGTTATAATGTCTTGTGAACGGTTGGTGATACAACCACCAAGTTTTCATACAGTCATCAAATACCCGAAACTTCTCTTCTGATTGTTATAACAATTACTCATCCTCTGAAACCCATGGTCACTGCATGATTAATTTACGTAGCAAATGGCGATGCGTTTCAGAGAATGTTCGTTGGTCAACTATAGGTTAACAATCAGGAGCCATGTTCCCGAAGCTATCGCATTCGTAAAGTTCGACATCGTTGAGCCTTCGTGAAGGAAATTTGGACTTTCTCCACGAAGGCTCTTAACGATGTCGTTAGGTATACGATAGCTTCGTGAAGATGGCCCCAGGTTATCATTGCAATTACTGTAGGCTACGTCGTGTAGAAATATGTGCTACTTTTATGATTGTATATAACATGTTATTTTATAATACTATTGTATATTTTGATATTAAACAATAAGAATATGCAAAACAGTGGCACGTTTTATTGTTCTGTTCGCTTCCCTATCATCAATGTACGAATATGACACGGCAGCCTCGTTCCCATGTCAACTAAAATGTGGATGCCGCTGTGATGAGTGACGACAACCAACTTGATACTGCTGAAGGTAGAGTTAGATCAGTTCACACATACTCAACACAATTTAAGTAGCCTTATTGGATATATAAATTTAGCTTTATATAATTTTAACAAAGGAATTCCCAAACGTCTACAGGCTCCAAGAACTCTTGAACTCGCAGACGCATGGCAAGAAGAATGGCACCAGATTCCTCAAGCTAAGTTGCAACATTTGGGAGAAAGCAACCCCATATATATATATCTTGGCCTTTAATTTGTTGTTTTGTGTTGAGTATATGTATAGGGTCTGTGTATTATGCATATGTGTATAGCTGTGGTGGTTGCTCTCCAGTGTTCAATAACAATTTCAAGTTTCGTGTATATGCAGTAAATGGTCTCCAAGAAATGCCAATGAACACATGTTTATAAATATAACAGTTTATTGAATAAATAACAAGTTCTGATCTTCACCGACCAAAGCCGCTCACACAACAGAAGCGTTTGAACCCTGAAATAAATAGAAATATTAGTGTCAGAAAACGTAAAAGCACGCGATGACTTTTAAAGTTGTGTTGCATTTAGATCGTGGTGATATACTTTAGGCCTACTCATATATTTTGTCAGACATTGTCACTGAATTAACTACTAATAATTTACAGCCGAATAATGGCAATGCCCGTGAAGCAATCAGATCATGAATGGATCCAGTTTAATCTGCTTTTAGCTAAACGATAATAAATGTTAAATTCACCTCAGTAACTTATTAATTTTTATAAACAACACTGGCACCTACAAACGTCTCGGAGGTATATAAGTAACACTGGATTGTCATTTAAACGATTGGTAAGCCTACAGCATGGCTTCCATCATACAAAACAGACAAAACAAGAATGGAACTCGGTCAGAATAACTTTGCGTTCTAGATCCTCATCGGGACATGGGTGTACATGTAGTCGTTTATAGTAAAAAGGAAACTCTTCACACCAATTAATTGTTTGATTTGCCTTAGCTACAGTTCTGTAGCTAATAATGACCCGTTTACAATTTTGCTATCTATATAGACACCATTTAAAGGGTGCCCATATATATATTTTTACCCAAAATCTGATGAATAGAATTCGACTATCAGGACTGACAACCCAGTATAGATCAGTGCTAACCTTCGAAAAGTGTCTATGGCATAGTAATTTGAGCACCTTATAATCGGGACCAACTAAAATCCTTTAGTGTGGCTAGAGCAGATTCATACATGTATCATTCGGAATCTGAAGTATCTCATTCATTCATACCGAAAATGAATATATACAAACCATTGAAAATGATTCCGAGATTCGATACTTTTATAGCCGGTGCTGTGCCTGTTGTTTTCGCCGCTTCTAAAAAATAATACCATTTGTTTGTATCATGCACAGTAAATGCACCACATAGGATTCAATAAATTATTATTGGAAAACGAATTTATTAACGATAACTTGTAAATTTAGTCAAATATCAATATTTGAATTGAAACTACACATTAAAAATTTATTGTTAAATTGTAAGTTTCCCACTGATTGGTTAGATATGTTTGTATGAGTCTTGTTCTCTAACTCTTGAGAAATATAAACTCTGAAACGCTGCATACTATACTATCTACTTGGAGTCACGTTAGTTTTCATTTTCACGATCACGACATTAGTTGTGTTATAGTTATAAACATGATTTCGGGAATATCTCATTTGCGAACTGGCAATAGTTTAAACGGATCACATGAACTGTCCAAAAGGATTTGTATTTACATACTATTCGTTATGCAGACTACATTACAACGTATAATAAGCCATGCTCTCCTGACAGCGATAACACATCAGTCTGTGCTGTCACACTACGAGGGGTTTCGCTATGTTCAACATTATAAGGAATTTGATTGGCTCATATTATTATTAGCTGATGGGTTCAGGCGGAAAACAGCAACCTCCAAAACTGCTCATGATATTGACGAAAATCGAATATTGAATTGGCGAAAACGGTACCAAATCGATTGGTAGGAAACTTATATTTTAAGGAGATAAAGGACTAAAACAGTAAAAGGTCTGTATAATGTTGAACACACGAACAAAAACGTACTGTGACAGCGTGTAACACAGACTGTTGTGTTCTCGCTGTCAGGAGAGCATGATTATAAGCCTAAATACAATACATACACACCTTATTACAAGTTCATAAACGTTTTAGGGGCAAATTTTGTTACGGAAGATGTGTAAGGTGCACACTAGTTCTCTCTTACTTTTTATACATATGCCCAGAAAGTGGAGACCATGTAGCGCTGTACATTCCTGTTCACTTATACCAGAGCTAAAACACAGTACTTTGTCAAAATGCCATCCTGACGGGCACCCATCTGCTGAATACACTGCCGCCACTGTGGTACTCTCATCGGAGGTGACACCTGCAATATCAAACATGACGGACCTGTAAAAATAGTACTATTGTTAAATCTACAAAGTATTCAACTTGAATAGCAGCCCTCACGAAAGTTATTACAGAAATGCTAAGATCTTATATACCAGTCTAGAGTACTTTTTAATGGAGAGGACTGAGATAAATGTTTTCGCTTTTGTCTAATCCTTTAGAATTTGTGTCAATAAAATACGGTATGTTGAAATCAAAATCAGTAATGATACATAATAACAATCAGAAAGTCATAGTTATAATTATTGTGATGTTTAATATTCAATGTGGAGTATTAACAAAGCAGAAATTCGAATGATAATATACATTTACCAACGAGATAAATGGATCAGGATCCATTCTTGTGGTTGTTGTTGTTATTGTTTTATTATTATTATTATTATTATTATTATTATTATTATTATTATTATTAGTTATTATTATTATTATTATTATTATTATTATCATTATAATTAGCTGCATATCAATTTACTGTATACG
>JAUTBQ010156284.1:0-13253 GCA_032361185.1 Lepetodrilus ovalis | reverse complement strand
CTCTCTCTCTCTCTCTCTCTCTCTCTCTCTCTCTCTCTCTCTCTCTCTCTCTCTCTCTCTCTCTCTCTCCCTTCTATTAAATGTCCTCATTCTAGTTCAACCCTCTTACTGTTAGTTTAATTCGGCAGATGATTTATTTGCCCCATCCTATAGCCAGTAGTATCTCGGTCCATCTCACCAGGCGCTCACAGGCACTAGTCAATCCTACAGCTAGTAGAAGCTCTGTCACTGAGATTGAGTGAAATCTGCATTCCCCCCGACCTCCCCCAGAAAACTGATTACACACAGAAAATGCAATTTGGCGTGACAATGGGAGATTGATCTCCTATATCAAATCTCGTTATAACGCGGCGATACAGCGAAGGCTGTCGTTGCCATTATTTACACTACAGACTTATTGACAAATCATAAACTCGTTGTGAGCTGTTCTTTCGTTGTAACTGCACCAAATTGTCCTATTGCAGACGATATGATGCAGTGTTCGCGTTATATCGAGTGAGATATATTGGTTTCATATCGAACACCAGAGGGGCTATTCCCCCTACAGAATTAACGGTGACTCCTCCGACTCGGCCTATAGCTCCTATCTGACTGAGAATGAAGACAAACTGGAGAGTGGTCCATTAGTCGTATTACCAGTCAGAACCACGCCGACAGAGGACTCTGTTAGGTAATTATTTTTCCTCGCGGATGGACTTCCTGGCACAAACTAAGTGTTGTCTAATCACGGAGACACATCGCGCAATGATCTGGAATTGTTTTCGTATTCAATAGATAACAGTGGGTGATGTGTTTACTGTTATTTTATATCGAGTTGTCTGTCGCAGTACAGCGTGCGTGATGAGACTGACTAGTGGGAGAGTTATTCCCCTTGAGAATGTACGGCCATTTTCAATAATAGTACCAGATTGTTTGTTCCTGGTAATGCTAATAATTTACGTTCGTCAGTAGGTCTATACTACACCTCCAAGATGTTAATAATCAGAAAGCTAACACAGAATGCTAATGATTGATTCATGAAACGATCCCTTATAACGTGCCGTATTTCATGGCAGAAAAAACCCCATACTAACTGACATTCAACGTTACCGCGAAATGACGCTTTTTTTAAAAAGTAGTATTTTTGTTATTATTTAAAACCACAGGGATGGTGGCCTTAACCCCTATGAATGTCATTACTGTTAGAAACGTGTGGCGCACGATTCCAAAACTAATCAGTTGATGGTTGAATACGTGACGTGTCAAGTTAGTCAACTCCTTATGGCTTTGATGTAAGAAAGCAAAATTTAACATAGTAGGTTTAAGGCAAATACACATAGCTCACCGTCATATCCGTTCTCATGGGAAATTTATATCAGTACAAGCCGCAGCAGTGAAGCCACGTTGTCAATAACCAAAGAATCACGAAGACGGTCTTCATATCATTTTTTTCTTTCCCTTGATTTGTTTATGAGCCAGTTCCATGCCGAAAAACCATCAATTTCCATGTAAATTTGTTTAAGAACTTTACTTCGATTTATTTTTTTTCAACTCTATTTCAGCAAATAATTTTTAAAGATGTTCTCAACATCGATAACTTCACCATGTTGACCTTTTCCGTGGGATCACAGATAGCATCGTATAGACATTTGATTTTCTGTAATTATCCGATCGAAGTGTCATTCAGAATTGAAATAAATATTTCAGGAAATTGGACTATTTAATGGATCCGGTACTCTAGAAATAATGACGATGTTCCGTGCACATCTAAATGCTATATTACGATCAATCTCGGTTACCTCAAATATTAAATAATGCAAGCATTATATCAGGATGGTGTTCCAAAAACAGTAGGCGTTATTGTCAACGTATATGTATGCATTATTATATTGCAATACATGTATATATAGTATTTATTACTTATCATGTCGTAGGTACACATTATATGCCAAGATGCAACCATTGGTAAGTGAGAATAGTTTTTTTGTAAAGGAATTATTTATCATTGTACGAAACATATGTTCAAATATTATGTTTATATTTACCTAATTCATGTTATAATATGGACAAATTCAATTTAGTGTAATTACTTTCCTTGTGCGTCGTGACAATTACGATATTGGTATTGAACGCAAGGGCTATTATAGTATATCAAAGTATCACATTCTGTTTTAACCTTATGAATAACTGAAACACTGAACAATTTTCATTTCTAGTAATTTGCAGAATTGGACCAGAATCCATGGTGATGTGTCGAGTACTATGCGTGTCGGTGACCTCGACTTGATGTGGGTCAGTGACCTCGGATTGATTGAAGTACTGCAGTGACTTTCCTGCCAGTATAGGTGACGATGTGGTAACGATACGTCAATGATTGGAAAACAGAGTTCAAAACATTCGGTTTTGCAATCATTTCGAGGCCAACATGTGCTCAGAAGGAACTAGACAGATGTCACTGCGCATGCGTGCACGTGCAGGCGCTGCCTTCATTAGCAAGTAAAGCCGGTGGGGTGTAATGATTAATGCCTTCAAGAGAACATAAATCTCTATTACCAGGACGTTGTTTGTCGCTTTCCACCGAAAAAAAATACATCCAAAGGTATGCAAGGTTGATAAGAGTTCGGTTAATCAAACTGTGTTTTCACTGGAACTAAACTTGAACACCTGTTTTTCTCGTCAAACCAGTCAACTAACGCGAGACTTTACCTTTCCGCGTTCCTTTTAACTCGGTGTTAGCAACTCTTGCAAGAGTCGTTAGATAAGGATACCAAACATTGTAAGTTTTTGTTCCGGTTAGTTCTTCCAGAGAAAACGAAGGATCACATCCTGGGTTCCATTCTTGAAAGTGCACAACAAAATACATTATTATATATGAATGCATCTGCACATGAATGTTTGTTGATAGATACGGATGTATGTAATATATATCAAAGATACCAGAAGCTTAGATTCATATATATTGTTAGAATTGTTCTAATAATGATAATATGTGCATTAATATGTCTCAAAATGCATTATCGAAGACGTGCATAATGATGTCAAGTCAATTTATAATACGAAAATGCCCTACCTTGAATGATCAAATATTCAAGTGTTCTTATACATTTACGTTTTGCCTAGAAGTGTTATCTGATGTAATGCTTCTTTATTAGTGTTAGCGTCGCTATTACTGACGTCTCCGGGAAAAGAAAGACTAACTTGCTCATTCCGTCCATACCGCAGTAGAAGGATATACACGATGCCCATAGACTGTTGTTAGAAGCCAGCATTTCAAGAGGAATTCCATGCCAGATGTTTCGCCTAAAGTATGAATCATATATTTTCCAAGTGTATGCTGATAATGTAAATTCTTATTTTCTAAAGGTGGGGTTCTAATTTAGATCTGGACATGCTATACTAGTATACCAACGAATCGAAAAGAAAATATGAATTAATGTAAAGTCTATATATTATAAGAGAGTTGTATATGTTGGTAGGGCTAGCTCTGTAGGAGTCTGACCTAGTTATCCTGCGACGATCAAGACATGTTCATCCACCTGGTTTTCTCATCAACTCGACCTTCAATAAGTTGTACCTCTTTTTATGACATTTCGCCTGGCGTGTCCCATGAGGGAGGCGCAAATGTCCCACCACTGTCACGTGACTGTTATCGTCTGTATCTCTCCGTGTATGTTCGGTGGCTTTATCGTCCTTTTTATCTGCAGTTCTTCTATGTCTTCTGCACTTCTGAGACGAAGAACTGTTTGCACATAATGTGACGAGAAGCAGAACACGAAAAACAAAAGTGTTAATAGCAAAGTGTTGTGTGTTTGTCCTCGTAGGAGTTGTAAAATAAATTCCCGGTGACCTCTTTATGTCTAGTAGGTATGACGTCATGCCAGTAAAACTGACAACACTTCACAGCTCTTGCTTTTGTGGACGTTCAGCCATTCTCTAGTTATTTTCTTTCAAACGAAAACCTATTAACATTGCACACATTTCATAATATAAATTATTCAATATTTGTTTTCTCCACTTTGGATTTTTAATCATCTACATTAGTCTATTCATTGTTAAAGGTCTAAGCACATTAAAATAATGTCAAACACCATTACAGAGACAAGAGCCATCAGCTCGAAAAACGAAGAGCTCTGAGATCATGACCCGGATATTTGCCTCAAACCCAACAGGCCACACGCCCCACCCGACACACCCACTCACCCAGTTAATATCTGCATGGATAGGTACTAACCACTCATGCGCCACCATTAAAATAATGTCAAACACCATTAGAGACGCAACCCATCAGTTCGGAAAACGATCAGCTCGAAGATCATAACCCGGATGTTTGAGTGAACTGGCAACACACCCAACACAACCAACCACTCACCCAGTTAATGTCTGCGGGAATAGGTACTAACCACTCATGCGCCACCATAAACACGCCCACCCTTAGAGACCCCCCGTAGACACGCATGTCTGAACGTCCACCCCCACTGACAGCTCGTCACAAGGTAATGTCCATTCTGATGTGACACTTGACATGACTATCGCCCATTCGGAATCAATCGCCAATTTACTTCAATCCGACCTGATCGTGACCTGATTATAATTTGAAGTTGACAGGTCAAGATGGATGCGTTTTTAATGCCAGTGTGTATATATTGGGGGATTGTCTCGGGCGTGTTCCTTATCATGTTTTAATGACCGTGCCAGCGAGAATTAGTTATTACAGCACACGTCGGTGATACAATTCGCATAGATCACGTCAGTCCGGGATGGTTGGATGTCAATTTAGACCACGACCACGATGACCACATGGCTTTCTAAATTCCATATTAAATATTACGTGCATACCTCATGGGCTGATTGTGGGGACCGGACGTGCACGTGTCCTTAGTCACCACATGGTGTCATGGAGGACTTCGCACTTTATTGTTGTATTTATACGCAAACTGATCATCTCGCCATTTATAGGAGTCGTTAATTGTACTATCAGAAGAGAAATATTATAATCCACTTGACTGAGCAATAGAAATGTATTTGAATCATTGATATCGAAATGTTGGCAACATTTATCGAACTGTTCCAATTCGTGTACATTGGCTTAATCCGTCGGATATTTAGGTTGCAAATGACCCATAGATAATTATGATGTCTGTATGTGACGTATCCTTGTTCGCAACATCCACCTCTTATATTAGTTTCCTCAATTTTAATAATAATAATGAAAATATTTATATTGCGCCAAATGCACGCTCGAAATCATGATCAATGGGTCTGTGTGTCCTCAATTCCTTCTCAGCTCCCTGCAGAGTATGCATTTATATGCGTATGCTTTGCTTCCTTCGGAGTAGAGCACCGCGTATAGTGCACGTAAATGCAATACTAAATAAAGTTTGTGCAGGGGATCCACTTGTATTTTTCTTAACATTCCTGTTCATTTTACTGTTTGACAATTGCTCCTAACGCAGCACGCACCTGCGCCCATATAAATCCGCAATAGAGAAGCTTCTTCACGTCTTCCGGTTCTAAGAACGGCTGTTGAGATGATGAAAAAACATCCTCTACCTGACTGGGTTTCCAACCATTGAACTGCGCTGATTAAGACTGGGAACCGGCCGGATTGGCTTAAATAACCGACGAACATTAGCGCAGCGCAGCCAACATGGTAAACGCCGTCCGCCTTGGCAGTCGCGCAGATCATTTTCACTGAGAACCAGTTTAAGGCTTGCACTCTTTATGGCATTTTACCCTGAACGTGGATGATCTTATATGAAGGAGAGTTCAGGCGGGTTTGCTTTTTTTGGTGTCAGTTTTAGAACTACAGCTACATTTCATCTCATGATATACGACATACAAGTGGAGCATCTTCTCTAATGCTTTATTTTATTGCGCGAGTGATACGTCTATTCTCTAGCCAGGCCGAGGACTGTTTTATTGCACATGTTCCAGAAAACAGGCGTGTGGATCGCTGATACCTTGCGTATAACGGAGCTCGTGTACGTTGTGGGATCCAGTGGACCAGAACTGGAGGTAGATATATGGCCACAGCTGACTCGTGATACGCCTCGAATACTCCGCGAATGCCTCTATTATACAATCCCCCATTTGCCGATATCTATTGTCGAGAAACTCCCACCTCGTAGTATGGCTCTGTGGGTAACTAAGCGTACGTTTGAAGCTGAAAGGGAGAGTTTAATCATTTGCTGTATATCAAACTTGACATTTCATCTTATTCGATTCGAGTATTTTAAAAACAATATTTCGACCTTCTGATGTATACATTCATCTTAACTGGGCTCACGTTTTGGGTTGACAAACGATGCTACTATGTATTATAATCCGATGTATCGTTTCCCTGTGCACTCCTACTTATTACGTGACCATAACGATTATCATCATGCTCATAGCGATCTCTTATACATATCGATATCTTATGCATGGCGCGCAATAAATCTCTAATAAATCGCAATATCACTTTATAATTTTCATTACAATAACGACGGCCCTGGGCATCGTTTCTCGAAGCTCTCTTACCCACTAAGGGACTATAGCTCTGTCGTACGTGCACGGGCGATGTGCATTAGGGATCACTACGGGAGTTGTTATGGTCTCGTAGTAGATAAGAGAGTTTCGAGAAACGATACCCTAGTCACGTAGTGGATATGACAGCTTCGCGAAACGACACCCAGACTACTCTCATTATAATGCCTTAATTTAAGTTTTAAAATATTTTATTCACAGTGGGAAAAGGATTGGACACAAGGTATGCCAACTTAGAAAAAGTCCGCTGCTGAGTATTTACATATAATATTCATTTCAATAATATAATATAACACAGAATGTTCCTAGGACTAGTATATTAAAGACGAGGCAAAGATCTACATATGACTGTGGAACATAACTTATTTTCCAATGACAATATTATCTATCATCTTCCTGCTATTTTCCCTCATCTACCGGAAGTTGATGATGGTGTTCGCATTACATAATAACGTGTAGTCTCGTCATTTCTCACGTATACGGGATTTCTTGAGTATGCGAGGTTCGACGTTGTGGTATATTCCCCGGGCACGGATCCGGAAACGGACCCGGACATGTGGTCTATTCTCCGGAACAGAATCCAATTCCGGGCAATCTGATTGATATATCACCGATCGAATACACTGCAGTGTAACAATCTCCGAGGCGAGAAATCATTCACAGCCCAAAATTCATCCGGGATATCACTGAGCCACAGTTGTTTGTGCTCCCATTAGATGTGCATTGATTGGTCCATTTAAAATATTGACAGTACCATGAAAAGTATGCTATCTTAACGTTAATGTAATGTCGTAGCGGTGTTCGATGACTTTTGAATGACAATATTCCAAACGAACTCCCAGTTTAGATGTCAGCATCCTCGCACCAAAGGGGTATTTATTTCGTTTATGACTAACTTCATATTATAACCATGGCACTCATTTAGAGGTAAACTGGTGCAATCAGCCAAGCATTGAAGTCATTTTTCCCAATGCATTTTGTGTAAAGAAATTGTCCAATGAAATAGATTGTATCATTCTTGCATAGTGTTTATTGGAGTTACGTCCTTTTGATTGCATTATAATGTCTGTGATTGGTCACATAAATTGTTCTATTTTTAGCTCAAATAAATTTACTGTCCGCGCATGTTTTCAGCTAGATGTGTGCCAGGGGTACAACATGAAATGGGTCCTAAGCGTAATATCTACCCCTGAGTGCGAGGGGCACACAAGAGCTCATCTTGCCGTTAGACTAACCTTATGCAAAGTGTTAATCCGTTCGATACTATTTATGAGAAGTAATTCTGACAGTCGAGTAGAACGTAAATTCGTTATTACATTACATCCATTTGCTACTAATATAGAAGAAGTAATTTTGACCGTCGAGTTAAACATAAATTCCCTATTACATATTACTAGTCCATGATCGAATAGATTTTTGCATCACCGAATAGTGTAAATTTACTTATTTCATAAATAGTCAATTATTTAAGGACAAACAGGAATGCACAGCTCCATTCTCAGCCAAGACTGCAGTAGTATCTGGTCGCATTGCAAGACTGCTTGGTATTCTATCTGAAGACATCTCTTTAACTTCTCCTTCCTCATACAACTCGGACAAGCTTAAAAACACAGTGGTTAGGCGGTTCCTTTGATCTTTTAAACCCATATTGCGAATAATTCATAAATGATATTCAGCTGACGTCCACTGTCAGTGATTGAGAGACCTAAAATGATAGCGTCAATGTTTCGTTATTAACATTTCAACAGCTTGTTTTGATAATATCATTTAACATACCTTGATTTGTTTATACCGTGGGATTCGTGTTTTGCTGTATTCAAGACGGGTGTGCTTAATATGCTTGAAGTTGAATTTATTAAGTAGGTTGCTAAGTATCTTTGGCATTGTCTGGTAAAATGTCTAATATATTCAGTAAAGATAATGGAGTAAGAAACATTAATAATGCTAAATTCTTGAAATTGAAAAGCATGAGAGATTTAAACACGACAATATAAACAGTAACTATTCATGGAGATAGTGTTATTTTATCACGGTCTGGTCTTTTTGCAGCCTTTTTTTTATGAGACACGATCACCTAAAATCTAGACATATTACTAGATCTCACATGAGTAGTACGATAACATTGGGCAATGGATTACACTAGCTGTTTCATTCATTCATTGAATTCATAATGGTCTTTGTAGTCAATGACGTAATACATGGTAATTATCGCATTCAAAGGTAAAAGCAACAACACGGTATAGTAGCTTACAAGCTTGGACCGATCAACTCTGTCACAATGAGTGCACATCAAGAAAATCTCAACTTTACGCGATAATTTTTTTAGTTACAGACCTGTCAGCTACACGTAACGCCGTTAACGTATCTTGTTTGCGCAATCGCAGATGTTTCTCATTATGTGTTTCAGTTGTCTCTAATTGTAGGCGATCTCTTTACGAACACAAACAAGGTTCCGCCATCTTGCATTTGATGTGCGTGCGCCACGTGCTAGGGGGACATAAAATGCGAACGGGAAAACAAATGGAACGCGAGACTGCAAAGTAAACGAGTATTAGTTGGGCGATGTACATTAGCAGTGCAATGAAGCATCAGAACCGAGTCCCGTCTATATACCGAGTATTGGCGTGTGTACGTCTTCTCACCTGTGTTCGACCTTGAACCCATGTGACCTCTAGTTCGTAAAATTTCGGGTCATCTTCACGAGGTATTCCGGTGCTCGGGTCTTGATATATAATCATAATTTCATGGTTGGTTTATCATATCGCCTGGAGCCACGTGTTTCTTGCGGTTTTATCATGTTTTGATTCAATATATTTACGGCGATACTGACATAACCCCCACGATAATGTGCCCCGGCAGTATGGATGTCTAATCATGACTGTACATGCTAACTTCGGTTCATTGATAAACACAGATTTACAAATTCAATGGTAATGATTTATTCATGAAAACGCAGACATGTTCGTTATTAATAATGATGGGTATTTGTATTGTCAGTGGGATAATGGTATAGTCATGACGGAGACACAGAACAGCACGGTTAGTAGTATAGCCAAATTGTGCTCGTCAATGCCTCTAGAGTACATACTGATAGGACAATGATCCCTTGAAAGTGCATGTATTTAGCTGGTTCATTTCACATACAAAAATAATCTATGCTTAAGGCGTATTCGTTTGTATGTGTGTGTGTGTGTGCGCGCGCACGCGTGTGTGTGCGTGTGTGCGCGCGTATGTGTATGTGTGTTATAAGCCTACCTTGCTACAGTATATTAGTGTTGTTTTCTACAGTTACGTGTATTTATTTATTTGCGGGAAGAGAGAATGGTTATGTGAACTGCTCTACAAGAGCAATCTGTTTAAAAGCTACGGCTTAGCTTTTTAGTATTCCTGTTAACGTCACAGATGAACATTATGCATGGTGACGTTTTAAATTGTACCATAGAGACAATCTAGCTCTCCACTTTAGTTTTAAATACTGTCTTCCAAGTTCCAAAGAAGACATTAATGATTTGGAGAATACATGCACTTCAGGGGCAAGTATATACTTACAATGTATTGCATAATGTCTGGAGCATCACCACGTGTATGAATACAACACGCGTGAGAGAGCTTTATTGGTCTAAATATGTATCTGCCAACATCAAGGTTAATGACGTACATGTAATATTAAACTAATATATCTACGGAAGAATCCACACACGCGTGTAATTAAACATAGGCTGTACATATGTACAGAGCTAGAGGGAGAGAGAGAGAATGAGAGAGGGGGGGATGGAGATAGAGAGAGATAGAAAGAGAAAGAAAGATAGATAGAGAGAGAGGGAGGAGATAGAGAGAAAACCCCAGTGTACTGTAATTTCAATGTTTCACATTCCACATGTTTCTCAAGTAATAAATATTCTATTATGATATACATATCATGTAGAATAAATCTCATGTACGTATTTGCTGTATACCCAACAGCTGAAACCAATACCACATATATAGCATTCATTATTACTTGGCTTGCTTGTGTGTCAATTAACTTGTTAATCCTACAAAGTTGATCGTATCTTTTCATCTATTGATATGTATATCCGTAGATATCACCCTGATATCCCAAAGTGACATGTACGACATAGAACCCTACAGACCAACTACTGGGAGACACATTAAGTTATACACAAACACCTGGGTGGTATTCTTCATAATTTCATATAGTCCCTATTATAGCCTACTACATACACCACGAATAGAACAAATCGCCGGATTCAACCCACGCCGACAATCATCCAATAACTGGCGTCTTGACCCCCTCGGGGTATTGAGATTAAATACATGTAATCTAAAAAGCTAATAATGCAATATAATGTTGGACCGGTATATGTATTATAATCACGACGGGACCTCAGCAAAGCAGTGTGTTTAGCCTGACCTTAGAATAAAGAAGGGTGGTCGCCGAGTGGAGAAGTGGGGCAGATCGGAAGTGGGGCGCGTTTGTTATGGGGCTGGGTGCACCCAATGACACGGTCGACTCCAGTACTGGTGTTCGTGAGTGACGTGAATAGTCGCCACTGGGTATTACCATAATGGACTGGATAACACGAAACAGGCTTTGTGTTCGGAATATTGTCCTTGAAATATAATTATGTAGCAGAAGCATAGATGCAGTATAGTGGACATCTTAAGTCAAAAAAAGGATTTAACAGAAATATATGCGAATTGACAGTGTGTCTACAATACAAGTACAGTTTTGAGTCATTCAGAATACAAATTCCGGATTATAATATAATTTGTCGGCCTATTACATATTGTTGTCATTCAAATACTTTGACTTAAAAGTATTGCCCTAGACCAGTTAAAGCAAGTCTAAATATCTGGGGAGATATCATATAAACAGTTTTCAACACATTTTGACTGTTTTCTGTATTTCTTAGCCAAATTTAATCGAAACGATCTAAAGCTAAAGCTGCAGACTGAAACAAATACAGAAAACTTAGTCAAAATATGTTGCAAAGTAAGTGCTTTGCTGACAAGTCTCAATCTTAAAAAAAATAAGTTGTTTATAGGATACCGCCATGGAGAACACGTCTAATTATAGCATTCGAAAACTCCATTGGATATAGTACAAACGAACCGATATCTTAAATTAGAAGTTACATATTCGGCTCAAGATAATGTTCGCGGTTAATCCATATATTCTAACAATGCACTCATTAACAGAAAAGAAAAATGTAGATTGCCTACTACCAACAATATTGCGTATAATAACGATTCACGATAGTATTATAGATGCAATATAGGCCTATTGATTTGCTTGAATCTCATTTAGGTACGTTCTTATTAACACTGTCATTTTGACCATTTAGTTTGAATATGCTTTCACATATAATGACTTCTTTAATATTGTTATGAATCTAGGATCATTAGATTCTAGAACCATATATATAGGAAGTTAACCTCGGGTAACAGCATAGTTTAACTGTAGACCTTGTCAACGACGTTATCGTATCAATATTTTTCGATTTTTAACGATTTGGACATTTGAAAAAAATTGATACAATAACGTCGTTGACAGGGATGAAGTTTAACTGGTGTCATAAACGTTTGACTTACGCTATTGTTACAAAAGCACAAACCTGTCTCAAGTGTCCTTTGAAGGTGTATTATCAAAAGATCCACCGTCTACACCTCAGGGAAACCACACGAGTCATTCATCCTCTGATTATAAATTATATTCAGAAATGTCCAAAATCAATAATTTTATCAAACTGAACCTTCATTTTTCGTGAATACTCATTTCAATTTCCTTTGACAGCAAATCTTCAATCAATTCATGTTTTGATCACGACGAATTGCCAAAGGATATTATCTTTGAGCAGCGTTTACTATTATATGATAATTAAGTGATGAGCTGGGGCTTTGTGATAATTATGTTCAGCCATGCCTATGTCATCTGATAATATGTCCTTTCTTGAAGGTGTTTGATGAAGTCTCAGTGCTATTAATAGCTGGCACGCCCATACTCTTTCGTATTTCTGATATTCATTAGCCCCGTTTCATGTCGAACACGCCTTATTTATTCTACTTTTTAGACCTTTAAACTTGAGAATGATAACATTTGATCTAGTAATCCTCCTTATTACTAAGCAGCAGGCGCAAATTACACCACCATAACGAGTATGTGTGCTATGAAGCGTCTATCTTATTTTTTTGGGATTTTGTAAACATAGAACGACTGAAATACGGTTATTGTGAAACTTGACTGTCTAAAAGGCATACAATTACAGATTTCAATGACCCGTAGCACTATATTTGAGAAATACATGTAAACTGCATTCAGTTGTGATACTTATCATCAATTGTATATCGCCCAAAAATCCTTTCGTCGATCCAAATTATGGTAATGTCTATCCAGCAGTTAGATGTTCCAAAGGCCAGATAATTAAAATATTTTTTGTTTTATTAGTATCGAGTGTTGAGGAATTAGTGCATCAGTAAATAACAACTTCTGGGTGGGTGGATAAATTAAACATAAGCAGTCGCAGATAGAAATTCGTTTGTCCATTATATAGGTCAACAATCTGTGATAGTATGTTGTTAAGGATAAAATAAGAATTGTCGTGTTACATGAATCGAGGGTCTCTATGAGTCATACATGTGTGCGATATATGTATTTATCCACCATACGGTAAGCATAAGTCATGACATAAAAATATCATATTTTCCCATATGGTGCATAACACCTGGAACGATTTTCATTGGTCAGT
>JAUTBQ010156273.1:0-13254 GCA_032361185.1 Lepetodrilus ovalis | reverse complement strand
CCTCAGTTAGCTAGACTGACGGTGTTTCTATAGTAAAGGTATCGCGTTCGCTTTACCACTAGGCCGCCGCCATTCAGTAGTCCTTGCCTGGGACTAGCTTTAGCGACGATCCCAGGGTACCCGGATGCTGAGCATGAATCTGTAACACAGTCTCGATACAGAGCATTATGCCGTCAAATGTGTTAGTAAGCATACTCGAGGATGGCACACCGTGCAAACATTCACCCGATTCTGAAAGTAAACGTTGAAGAAATTAACCCACTGGCCTAGATATGCTATGTTCTCGTCAATATTCGACCACAATGATAATAAGCTAGGTCAACATAGACTACAGGGCCTAGGCTAGGTGACACCGCACAACATGGCTAGTGTCGACATAGAACCGGTGGCAGTGTTAGCCACGCTGGTGGTCGGAGTGGTCATCAAATACATCTTCTCGGCGGTGGTCGGTTCCAGGAGGAAGGAGTACCGGCTGGTGGGTCAAGTGTCCAGTCTGCACTGTTACCCCATCAAGTCGTGCCGGGGATTCTCAGTGGACGCTGGCGACTGCACGGACATCGGTCTGAGGGTGGCTGGGGACGTGCTGGACAGGTGAGATGGAAGTACCTGTGTAAGTGTAACTGTAAGTGAGTAGGAGTAGGGGTTGGGTGGCGGGTGGGGTGAGGGAAGAGGGGTGATGGCAAAGTCCCACCAATCGCGGCGAGCTGCTCTTTCTAAAATTCTAATTATAACTATTTTGGACAATGGTCTAACTGATATTTTACTATCGATTCCAGTAATATATTCAATGAAGCGTCTGATAAATCACACACAAACTCATTCTAAATAGTATTAACTTTGAAAATGGAAATGGTAAAATAAAAGAAATACAGATGAAAAACTATATTGTTCTCGATTGACCTGTTGGAATCCGAATTTTCTTAGTATAGGGGCCCTGTGTTATTTCTACAGTGGAGAAATATCTACATAGTGGCTGTCACTGGTTCTCCTCCCATCAGAAACATATAGTATTGTAGTACACAGCCGTGATATCACTGTGTGTGTGTGTGTGTGTGTGTGTGTGTGGGTGTTTGTGTGTACGTATGTGTGCGTGTGTGTATGTGTGTGTATATGTGTGGTATGTGTGTCTGCGTGCTTGTGGTTATAGGGGTTACACGCCCTGTTCGTTTTAGCTGACAATCGTTTAATTTAAAAACAGGAATGTTGTCTGCAGGTAGAACATAAAATAACTAATTCACAACTTTCTACGAAACTTTCTGCACCCAAACTATTTCACAGTCATATGACAGCCCCTGGATCCGATCTGGGGTCATGTTCCCGAATCTATCGCATACTCATCAACTTTTCCTCGACGAAGGCTTAACGATGTTGTTGTCTATACGATAACTTTATGGAACATCACCCCCTGAACACTTTATTATTACGTCCTGTACGTGTTAGACACTGGGTGGTGGTCGACGCCGCCCACTGCATACTGACGGCAGGCATCACGCCCACACTGAGCCTGGTGCAGACGAAGGTGACGGATGACGAGCTGGTTGTTGACGCCCCCAACATGCCCACACTACGCCTGCCCACCGCTCCCGTCGTCGTGAAGAACAGGGTAGTAGTTTGCAGGTGCGTTGCAGTCGTATGTATACTCCAATATTATTGATCTCACATCTTCTTTAACCCTCTCCCTGCTGAAGGCAACCGGAGATGCCCTAAAGAGCAGTGTATGTGATAATCCAGCAGGGAGAGTGTTAAAAGTGGAGGATTCACAAAGTTCAGACCATTACTGTGTGATAAAGACATTGCTGAAGCTTCCTCGTCCTCGAAGTTGAGAGCATTGTGCCTACTTGACATCTAGCGTAATATTTGATGGATCTTAAGTAGGCATACTGCTCTGTGTTTCGAGGATGCCTCTTCCTAAACAGACACATTAAGAAGGACAGTTGTGCGTCGGGACGTTAAAGAGCATGGCCGAACTGATGTACATATATCCACATTGTACGTAGTATATATTACACCTGTATACAACTGTTTTCTTTATATACAGCCCTTTGCCCACTATTGGATGGCTCACTTTTTACACTGTGTTTTTTTTTTGTACATTATTTTATATGTGAGGTGAGACGTTAATAACATAACTAACTGTCTGTCTGTCTGTCTGTCTACACAGCACGGGCAAGGCGGAGCTGGAAGGGCTCGACTGCGGGGACGAGGCTGCTGATTGGTTCAGCAAGTTTCTAGACCGGAAGGGAGTACGGCTCCTCCACTCGGCCCCAGGTCTGAAGAAAAGGGACATCTCGAAGGAGAAGAAAGAATGGGGCAGCCCCGCGCTGGCTGGAGATCCGGTAAATACGGTGTCCACGATCTGCATGACCCTTGCTACTATCCAATCATAATTTGTTTAAACCATGTTCGCGCTTTGATTAGTACCCCGAGTTTACGAACATTTCTTGAGTACGACTCCATGGTCAACTCATGATCAACTTTCGTTCATAAATCCCGATATAAAATATCTCGGGGCCTGGGTATCGTTTCTCAAAGATCTCATATCCACCGTGAGACCGTGTAGCGCTCTCGTAAGTGCACGAGCGCCATGTATCGCTACAAGAGTGCTTATGTTCTGGTAGTAGTTGTTCAAGTCGTTCCTTTTGACATTTATTTCATCATTAGTCTTTCACTAGTTTGATTTGGGATACAAGATTGTGCTTTGGCACGTTATTCTGAATAATTACATTAATTTTAAATCAAAGTTTACTGGCACTAGCACCAGAATATCAATGTGCATGTAACTAATAATTGTGTTTGACCAGGCGGCGTACAGCGATTTCTGCGCGTATTTAGTGATGTCAGAGACCTCTCAAGAAGAAGTCACACAGATACTACAGGAAGAGCTTCCTCTACGGAACTTTAGACCAACGATAGTTATAAAAGGGAATAAACCATTTGAAGAAGTCAGTGGTATTACTAATAATTGCATTGTTCAGTTATTGACTGTATTACATATCTTGTTGTACTCGTTTCTGGAGCATACCTCGTGCTTGGAGTCAATACTATTTAAATTTATTACTACTATTATTATTATTATTATTGTTGTTGTTGTTGTTTTTATTATTATAATAATTATTATAATTTTCATTTTTCATATTGAGCAGTCGTTGAAGGCATTTGTGATTAACCTAGATAATGGCCAAACGAATTTCTGTCTGAGACTATTTACGTTTCATTTGTACACCCAAAATTTGTTATTTACTAAGTCCCTAACACTTGATATGTATAATAAATTTCATATTTTATAATAATTATTAGTCCTGGCTAATAATTATCTTATCTTTGATGTATTTATAATATACGATGCAATCGTAGTTCTTTCGTCGTACCCACTTGAGAATCGTCGCAAATGGGTGAAATATTCCAACAGTGACGTTAAACTCCATAATCACTCACCGACTCCCACTTGAGAGTTATGTCCCCTTGCGTTAATATGAAAAAAGGACAAAGAACTAAGATTGTTCAAGGTTGTTATATAAACAGCAAAATCCAAAACAGTTTGTTGAAATTGAATTTTGCCTACCATATAGCGGTAGTAACGTTTTTGGAAGTACAAACATGATTATATCTGTGATAGTATGCCTACCTTTTACTTTTCTTTTTACACTAATTCAAAATTGATTATTATTATTTTTAATGTTATATAGTTTACGGGTATTATTACTACAATGTACATGTATATATATGCATACTTATGTTTTCCTTCCTGCTAATTTCTGTGATTAATTATTGTTAATTTCAGGACGAATGGCAGAGTATTCAAATCGGTGACAAGGCTGAATTACGTGTTCTGTACTCAACTCCTAGGTAAATGTATTTAGTAGCCTAGTCGTGTTCATTTAAATAGATCTCGTATTGTTTTTCAAGTGATAAATTACACTGGTATCATAGCCGACTTTGCTTTTATGTTTTCGACTCACACCACATTAGATTCTGGTTATGTGCAACGACGCTTTGGCAGTGTTTTAAATATTTCCATTATAAACATTTCATTGTTGCTGTTTTAGGTTTTATGTCACTTATAACTATATCATTACCATACTACCGACATGCTTCTGTGAGCTTTGAAAAATTCGTAGTGCTAAGATAGTTCTGTGAAAAGGGGCCCTAGGTATGTCGAAACTGTTCATATGTTACGTTACGTTACGTTTTGTTATATTATGGTATTTCAGGTGTATCAAAATTAATGTTGACCCAACAAAAGGAGAGAGAATCACGCGGAATGTACCACTCGACAAACTCAGAAAGTACGTATATTGGTATATAATTGTATTCATACTTATATTGCGTGTTTTGGTTATGCTTGGAGAATTTAAGATGATCTCATATCACGGCTTATATGCTTTAGTGCACATATATTTAGGCTATATATATACATTTGTATTCAGCAGGATTTTCCTCTTCTTTAGTGTTTATCTCATCATTTCCAGATTTCGGTGCTTTCCGCGCTACGGACGGTCTCCTATTCTTGGGGTCAGTGCGGCGCTGGATTGCGTCGGAAGGGTCAAGGTCGGTGACCCTGTGTACGCTAGGATGTCGTGAAGAGGTTCAGAACTATTTTCAGAACTGTTTTCTTCTCGTATATTCCAGAACATTCTATCATGTTTTTATTGTATGTAATACATATATGGGTATGCTGTTATTGTGAAACGTACCCTCCAAAGCACCCAGATAATTCTAGAAACGAGAACATGTCACTCCAGTATTGAGAGAACATAACTGGTTCCTCATCTAACGGTAGGTGGACGTTTCGGCCCCGTTGTTTCGTCCTCAATTGACGAAACCTGCTTAGTGTTGCTACATGACACGATATATATGCACACGCGCATAAACAGTATATCTTAGCATTAGTGTGATGTTGAAATGTATATAAAAATCTCTTTTGAAATAACCCTTATTATTGATCTCCTACGACCAATTGTCATTGGTGTTTGAATATGCAACTCGTCGTTACATGACAGAACGTCCCCCTCCACATATTTAGAAAACATTTGAAGTGAAATAGTAATAGGTTAAATAGACATGATTTGTATTCGACACTCTACGGTTATAAGTTAGCAATATTAGCAGGGTGCAAGCATTTCCTAGCATTATACCAAATCTGAGTGATTGGATTTAAATAGTTGCTGAGGAACAGGGATTTGTAACTTTACCAGCTAGACTATATAATATGTACATGCATTTTAATGAACATTATCATCAAATCGACACAATAGAATAGAGAAGGAACGATAGATGTCAGGTATACACTTTATTTATTACAAATTATGACCATATTTCTATACACTGTATGTTATACACACTGCACACCAATTATAAACTAAGCATTTGCTCATGCGATCTTTGTAGTACCACACGAGTAACTGGGGATTGGATTGTGGAAGTTCTATAAGCATTCATTATGTAGACATGCTGTAAAATAGCAGGTTATACAATGATGTTAGAACTATATCAATTCGAGGCTATCCGCAAATTCTGCAGATTACACAGCGACAACTGCCGGTTTACAGATGGGCGACCCACCTGTCGTTAGGAAGTTGGCGCGGCGCAATCTGAAAATGTCGCAAACTATGTAGTAGGCCTATTTGTAAGGACGTTGACACATTTATTTATGTCTTGTACATCGCTGCAGGAATATCCAATCAATATGCTATGACTATCATACTATTTAACATAATTGCCAAGCAAATAAAATGAAATATCGAAATGAATTATGTAATATGCAATACGAAGAATGTTTGTGAATATATACAGATATACATGTACAAGTAACACGATGTATGTCATACACACATAGACTCTACTACTCAGTTTTGAATGTCTGGTTATTTCGTTAGGCATAACATAATAGGCAATGTAGTAATTGTGGCCATTATGCATGTATTCAAAAGATATTGTCAATATTAGCATAATTGTAATAGTGGTAGTTATACTAGGACTTATTGTAGCAGTAGTTGTAGTAGTAGTAGTAGTAGTAGTAGTAGTAGTAGTATTTTCGTAATAAGTGGCTTATAATTCAAGGGAGTGGGGTGGTGTGGTAAGCGACCAGTTATCTAATTCACGTACATATATGATCCTTGTATAATATAGAGACCAGCATCATTACAGGTTAGTTTCGTTTTTCAATATGATCTTGAATCCAAGGATATTCAGATCAACGTGATGACATCACCTGATCTCACCAAGGAAGAAGAATTCCATTAAAGTGGTAGGCCAAAGGTCACCAAGAGGATTACTATATAAATATTCCGATATAACTATCTTTCCTTGACAATTGTATGTTTTCCCCAGAGCTTGTTACTAATCCAGAAATATGATTGATTTTTTTTCTCACAATTATTAATTAACCCTAAAATAAAGTATAAAGTATAAATGGCAGCTCCTGGGTATAAAACTGATCA
Organism: Lepetodrilus ovalis; assembly: GCA_032361185.1. Classification (NCBI taxonomy): domain Eukaryota; kingdom Metazoa; phylum Mollusca; class Gastropoda; order Lepetellida; family Lepetodrilidae; genus Lepetodrilus; species Lepetodrilus ovalis. The sequence goes on along the minus strand of JAUTBQ010156273.1, from coordinate 6,814 downwards.
GTCTATATTTAGTACAGAACATAACACTGTTGTCATTGGCGGTACATTGTCATTTTATTTTGGTAGATTTTCTTTCATACTTTTCTATTTATACTTTAGTATGTAATGTTACATGCAAAGAAGATCTTGCCACCAATCCAAGACCTCTCGTCCATTTCCGTATCCATTCGTGTGTTACGGAAACATCCGAGAGGTCTCGAATAGCAATGGAATATGCTACTACCTACTAGTATTACAAAAGGAATGTAAACACTTCCAGTGGTAATGTGAGTCCTAAGAAGTTTGTAACTACTAAGAATTTGCCAAACTGGTTTTCTGCTTATGTCAATTTTTGAAGAGATCTTTTCTCACTAAGAAGTTCCTAGCTAAGAAGTTTGGAGAATAGGGCCCCTGGTGATTAGGGCCTACATCGTCACGTTGTGAGGGAAATCCGATAGCGCAATGTCACGTTGTGAGGGCAATCCGATAGCGCAATGTCACGTGGTGAGGACAATCCGATAGCGCAATTTAGTATAGGCCTACATCCATTTGAATATGTATGACACGAATGTTCGTTGAAGACGTTGTTTGATTGGATTAATTAAATAAATATAGACCTTAATCCATCATATATTATCGTAATATATGTAAAACAATCTTCAAGAATCAAGTCTGCTGATTCACAATTGATCAATTTTCATTTCAACAGTTGCCACAATTCTCGAAATTAGGAGACGGTCCCTTGACCGTTACTTGATTTGTCCGCCATACTATGTCACGTGACTGAGTTCCCCTTGCCTGCCTGATGTACGGGTGTATTCTGGGAATGGTGTACTGACACAGACACGGGTTGTTACGAGACATGTCATCAGCTCTCCTTCTGGGAGACTCACATTCAGATCCATCGAGACGAGGGCTAGGACACATTATTTCCGTGACGTCATCACTCAGCTTCTGCCGGCAGTTGCAGTAAGGGAGACTACTGTTGTAAGGATTCTGCTCTGTCCAGAAGGTGTCGCAGAATCCCCGGATGTAGTTGCACTTCCTGAACTTCTTGCAGGCTTGGTTGGTTGTCAGAGGCTGCGATTCGTCGTAAACACTATTGGGAGAAAACACGATATTAAATACTGTAGATCTAGACATTAATCCGACCTCAATTTAATGTGAATGGCCGTTAAGAGGCTAAAATGCGACCTAAAATTAATGTAGTTTATAAATAATAATAAAAATCATTAGCAATCCACCTATTTATGTAGTCCTAAGTTTCGCCTGTCAATGACATTTTCGGGGAATATCAGTAAACATAGTTTGAAGATCTTAACCACAAGGTTTCTTTTCTATTTATGTTGATATCTATGGGTATTTCACTTCGTATTCTTTCGCTTCGGACTATTGACAGGCCATGCTTTGTGAATACTTTGGTGACCCAACGAGTAATGTTACCGGTGGGCCAACGTAATTTTGTCAAGGTAACCGACGGCGTCTAGATGACTTTTAGGCCAACCACTGGCGAGCCACAGACGGCACAACCGTCTAGAATGGTCAGGAGCGTAGCTACTATTAAGCCAGAAGCCCCGTGCCTGCAGACCATTTTGTCTTTGACTATGGCATTTAATTCTCTCGGTCCCGCTTAGTAACTTATGAGCCAGCGTATCCTTTCACAAAGCTCTCTTCTCCACTAAGAGACCATAGCGCTGTCTTTGCAGTGCATTAGCTATCGGCAAAGAGAGCGCTGTGGTCTCAAGGTGGATAAGAGAGCTTCTAGAAAGGACACCCTGCACTACGTTACCCCTGACTACGCCCCTGGTGGTACAGTTTAACACTAGACGTTAGTTACATGGCCATCATAAGACACAACACAATACTTACGGGCAAGTCCCACCACGACAGGTAGGATTATTGGCAGTCTTTGACGCCTGTTTTCCATCACAGGCTTGCTCTGAAAAACCCCCAGTATGAACATTATGAATACGATGTCAGCCATTCGCGATGCAGTCTTCTAAGAAACATTACTATTGTCATCTCTGGTACACACGCACGTTTGAAATACAATTATAGTAAAACTGGACCGTCCCAAGGAATCTTGTGTACGGTTGACCTACAGATTCAAGAATGTAATGTCCGTGTGTGATACTAAAGACCCAGCAAGACAGTCGGGGTTCAGAATAATTGTATTTTAGTTGGCCGTGTGTACTATTATGGGCACTATTTAGTATATTCAGTCGTTCGTTATACAGTTACTATAAGAAGATACACCATAGGATAATACAGTTTCATCCACTATGTAAATTTTTACATCATTCCCTTACTTACTACCATCAGCGTATTTTGCGTTTATATTCATTCACTCATTCGTCCAGCATCAGTTTATTGATTTAAGTTATGTCGTCTAGAATCCTGACCATACCTGTCTCCACCCACTGGAACCTGTCTTCGTGTCTGAGTTCCTGACACGAGGAGTTGAAGATCTGAGCCAGAGAGCCTCGCAATCTCATGGGGTTGGCGGACTCGGAGGCCGTGATGGTACGTTCAACGCCGTTCATCTCCACTTTGAAGGTCCTACCATTGGCCTGAAATGAATACAGTAAACGCTGTAAAATGTCTGATCCCTGATGGGTAAAATGACCACTTACGACTCAGTCTCTACCCTGTCCCCGATATTAGGAATAATTTTTAAGTACAAACTCATGCTTAACTGAAGGTTCTGTTTTACAAATACCGATATAAAAGTTTAGTTTGAGCATGAAATCGTAATAACAATGTGTCGTAATCCTGGGACCCGGACAAAGACTTTGAGACAGAAGAGAACTATAATACAGTGTACTCTGACATTACCGCCATCTGCATCAACTTCGCCGGTTTAGACATCGTACAATGTAGTTGACATCGGTTTAGACAGCGTACACTGTAGTTGACATCGTCGCAAATGGGTGAAAGATTCCCGCAGCGACGTCAAACTCCAGAATCACTCACTCACTGTAGTTGACAATATGGAATGGGATTGTTTACAGTGTGCAGAGATGCACTTCATACATGCACGGGACGGTTGATAACATCAATATATTTATCAATTAAATGACGCCCCAAAACAATAGTATTGTACCCTCATTCCGGCGGTGTCCAGAAACTGTCCATTGAAGTCAGACTCCAACCCTCGGGAGTAGCAGAACAGCACCGTGTTCTCCAGAACGACTGACGCCACGACATCCTGTTCTTTCAGGATCCCCACATACAGTTGTCTCCGCTGGAAAATATGAACCACGTTGTATAATCTCCTGGGTATCCTTTCGCGAAGCTCTCTTATCCACTAAGAGACTGGTAGCGCTCTCCTTGCCGATAGCTAATACCCCAGCTAAGAGAGCGCTACCAGTCTCTTCGTAGATAAGAGAGCTTCGTGAAAGGATACCCTGGTCATTCCAAAGAGTGAAAAGTCTGTTGCCCATACAGTTGTGATAGAGTAGAACAAGATTTCTCCCCCGACATTAAACTCTCTGAATGCCTGGAAGTATTCAAGTCTAAACTCAACACCGTTTATTTTCGTCAAGTCTACATTTTAGACAGTTTACCTGTATACACACATCATTTGTTGTTACTTCCCACTCATCTTTATTTCGGTTTCGTGCTTATTTTGCGCTTAGGGTATGTTCATACATAGACTATATTGCGCTATGTACATATATTATTATTATTATCATTATTATTATTATTATTATTATCATTATTATTATTATTAGTAGTAGTATATTGTACACCAAACATATATAGAGGCCTTCGCTGGAAAATATGAATTACATCGTATTCTGCCTCCACTAGAATATTCATATATTATATATATGTACACACAACGTCATACAAACTGTGTATTGGTAATACATGTATCCAAAACAGTTTTCTATGAGATACCGAGTCAAATACGTGTACCATATGGCGATGTCTATAGAGTACATGCTCGATGACTGGACTCTGATACTCCACGTTAGTTATGTTAGATAATTCAGCTACTCTCCCTAGAGTAATCCCTATTTTCTGATAAATTACCACTTACACTTTGGCAACTGCCTAATAGGATGACGACATATAGTCATACTGCCAGATAATCACAAAAAATAACATGTTTCTTAAGTATAGGTATAATGATTTAATAACCAATATACACATTAGTCCTTGTCAAAGATGATTCATGTCACTTCACACCACCACCCACAGATTTGTTTTCTACATTTCTATATTTATTGAAAACTTTGCACTTTCAAGAAATGTAACTTACGGAGCATCTTTAAAACACGAAAAGATTGTGACTAAACGTCTTTGACAAGGACTAAAACGTACATGTACCAACACAAACGATGACTACTGAGTGGCATGCTGCACACACACTGGAGTAACTGTATTATATAGCAAGTGAATGAGATACCCCAATACCGTACACCATAATCAGAAGGATTAAAAATGTCCGTGAGGTGAAATTCCCATGATTTCCAGATACTAGTACTCCAAGCCGTCTAGGAGAGTTTGTTTATTGAAGTGTTCGTATGAAACTTGTATATTTGCTGTTACTTTACATCTAGGCGATAAGTCGTGCCCCAGTTAGCCTGGAAGTTCTCATAAAGAGACGTAGGCAGGTGAACATCAATAACCGGGAAGCATTTTTAGTGTTATAGCATTACGTACGCCACATCTTGCTATATTTCCTATTGATATCGTCTGTGTTTCACCAGAGGGTCGGACTGTAGTTTGAAGGTAAATCACGGCGTACGTACACCATGCCTTTACCATAACCGGAAGTGAAGTAAGCATCTATTTACGACCGGACTATGGGTACAACTCCTCCTTTTTTACTGGTACGACCCCGCGGTTACGATTTCATGCTAAAAATTAACAGAGGTCCATGCCGATCTTGGGATTCGAATCCGAGTTGCTGGACTGTGAGTCCAACGCTTTACTGAATGAGCCAAAGGGGTAACTACTGAATGAGCCAAAGGGGTAACTCCGCTCGCCAAGATCAGTAGGAACATCTTATACAATACCCGGCTACATACGTAAAACAAATTGCAGTCAATCTTCATAAAAAATAATTTAACATTTAATCATTCATTTTTGTCGGTTTCATAATTTTACTCTGCAAACTACAGTGCCCCAAAGAACGAAGGGCTCGGTGTCGTGGCAGCTTCACCTATTGTTGACCGCTGGACTATGTAGAACTTGGAGGAGACACAAGGACAGTGTTAAGCAGACCGTTACATGTACACAAACACACGACACACGTCGACCGACATCAAACGAAACAATACAAGTTCTATGACTGTCACAAAGTGATCCCCAATTCCACCACGGACGTGACATCGTGACCTTTACCCGTGATTCACCTCGCAAGATGGCAACCGGTGACGTCACCAAGGGCTGGGTTCGCTAAATCCACTCTCTTAGGCAGACCACCGTTAAAAGCGTGTTAAAGAATGCGGTGTCCACAGCGAGTGTTTGGTTATGGAAATCATTTCCTACATGACCGAGTTTAAAGCGACGTAGAAGCTTCTCAGAGTAGGCCAGGCTGACATTACGGTGTGTTTACTATGTTGCATCAGCGAGTCTTCTTGATCGCTGTCACGTGATGCCCTCCCAAATGGATGGAAATGATGTCACAAAATCGAAATAGGCCCTAATTAAAATACTTAAAGTAACTCTCTGACGGACATTTTGCAACTTGTAAATTTTTGTTCTAAATAAATTCCAAATTACTTCGGTGGAATTTCACGTTTCTATATCTGTGAATATGCACATGACAAAGATAATTCCGTGTTTATTGCGAAATGTTTACAAGTTTCATATTGACATACAGACGTACTGCGCATGGGTGTCACAGCGGAAGGTCACATCCTGGATCAGGCGAAACGGTAAGCATATCAAGTTTACGTTTATGCATCTATCATGAGTATGCCAACAGCGATCAAACATATGAATTTGTGCACGAGAACACAACACATCTGCGACGGAGGAATGATGTGTAGTGAGTGTGATTGGGAGAGAATGGCACGTGGACATACAACGGGTGTATTTCTTTCCTACCTTTTTGAAGTCAACGATGTAGTAGATAGTCCTGGATTTCTGATCGACTTCCAGGATGTGAGCCTGTCTATCATCGTCTATAGCTAACATGAATGTTACCGACGAGTCTATCTGAATCCTATAGTAACCAGGAATTTCAAACTCCAACCTCATAGCTTCTGCCTGCAACAACAAAACAATCAAATAAAATTTGGTGATTATATCAATTTTGGTACCTGTACATACATTATTCGTGTAAATGGCTCCTCAAATCAGACCAAAACTATGGCGTATTTGTTGCGGTTTGGCGTATAGGTTTGGTTTCGGTTTTGTAGTTTCGAAACCTGGTTTAAGGTTCCCAACAGTTTGTATGATCTTAACAAATGGGTGGTTTCGATATATTCCACGGAGGTAGTTCAAGCATCATTAACAAGTATATTTAATTAATGCAGGACACAATGCACACAGCCATTGTACACGGACAGACATGGATATAACCGTCTAAACGTCAATTTACTGTTTCTGTCATTGCATATTATTATTATTTGGTACATAAGCCTACACACAGAAATGTGTATTATCCACACATGCAAGAGGGCCATGACACTCAGCTGTATTTGAAAATAAAAACCAGAGAATAATAATTATAAAAATTGCCAAAAGGTCAAAGTGGAACTAAAGAATAAACAGCATGTGATTTCTATGTTTTAAAGATTGTAGGAACACAAAAACTACCACACACACACACACACACACACACACCCCACACACACACACACACACCCACACCCAC
>JAUTBQ010156272.1:0-29761 GCA_032361185.1 Lepetodrilus ovalis | reverse complement strand
TGGCAAGCCTCACAGCCATGGCGATAACTTGCAGCCTCAAAATCTGCAATTCTCATATGAATATTACGCCCGTCAGCATCAAAGTCCTCATGACACTCCAGGCAGGTTTCAGAACCAACGTACTTAGCTTCCGGTGAGACAGCCGGAGCCTTGAGTACCATAGCTCTTTTTTCACGCATCTCAGCACAGCCATAAATCAACACAAGACAGACTGCTGCGAGCAACATTTTTTTTAACATTTCCCCTGTTCCCTCCTTTTAGTAAGGATTTACATCTATAAATTCTTTCATCCTTTTGGCCTGACTAAGCATTGGAATGCTACAATATTCCCAATGCATTTAATATTAATCACCTCCCTCTGCAGTGTGGATTAACGATATTGTTTTTTTTAAAATATAATAGAAAAAGGAATAGTTTTATAAAACAGCAAGTATCCAATAAGGTCGGACAGGAGGAAAAGGGCCGCGAATGAATCGTGAAATAAATAGGCCTTTTTTCTTTCAGGATCCCAGTAGGTACAAAAAAAAAGATCCCTGTTCGAAATCTTACCCTAACCCCTTATAAGATCGTACTATAAGCACATAGAAAAAGTAAAAAATGAATGAGCAATCATTTTTTACTTGAAATTGGCATTTACCTTATATGTACCTATAAAGTCAAGATAAAAATGAAAAGCAGAGCGAATAGTTATCTTGCCAACAGGCACGACCTGAATAGAAAACAATTACCCGGACGATGTCGGTAAGGGAGGTATCGGCTATACGCAATCAGGTGGCTCAATTAAGAGATCACACACAAATTGTGCTGGTTGGTTCGTCCAAAAAAATTCCTTCTTCCCTAACTCTTCTTTGGGGGAGAATTTTATATTTTGACTTCATGGCGATCGACGATATGAACAGAAAGTATCTGAGCTGTTTACTTTGGTAAAATCAGAAACCGGCTCATCCATATCAACACTTAATAAAGAAGCTCCGGAATGGGATAACTGGTTTAAAAATTTATATCCCAAATCCCCTTTGATATTTAACAGATTAACTCTTTAATATTCACCTCCTCGTCAACATTTAACGAAAAATACAAAAAACTTTATTTTTTCCTTGCCGGAATGTTAAAAATTTTGTATCAGTGGATAATAAGATTAAATACGGCCCGTTGTAACAAGGGGACTCCCCTTGCCTGTTTACTCTATTTTTTACTTTAACGAAGAGAAAAGGAGAACGTAGCATGAAGAAAACATTAGCTGTTGCAGCCGTTGTATCCAGCATGGGTTTTGCCGGTGGTGCTCTGGCCGCAGACTTTGCCTTCCACGGCGATCTGGATCATCGCTTTCAGGTCTACACCAATCACGCTGATTTTCTAGCCGGAGATAAATTTACAAAAGGCGGCCATGTTGACGTCAACGATGATGCTGATGATGCATGGGGTGAGGTCAAGTATCGCCTCTGGGCGGAAATGGCCAGTGACAACAAGAATGTCAAAGGCGTGTATGCTATAGAAGTCGGCGGGCTTGAATTTGGTCAGAAAGAATCGGTCGGTAAATCCAAGGGTGGCGGCTACTCCGGTGACGGAGTCAATGTTGAGACACGATGGGCTTATCTTGATATGCAGATACCTGGTGTCTCCGATAAAATGCGACTAAAGACAGGCTTACAGCCCTTTAATCTTAATAAATATTTTTGGAAAGAAACCATCATGGGTGTCAACCTGGATGGCAAAGCCGGCAGTGTTGGGTATCTTGTCGGTTGGGAACGTCCATATCGTGTAGATGCCAAACATGGCAGTTCTGATGTTAGCGATGTGGATGCTTTTGTCGGTAAACTTTCCTTCGACCTGGCTGACAAATCAAAGATAGGCCTGTTTGCCTCTTATATCAGTAATGATTCCGCAGCAATATATGACGAGGAAACCGGAGCCCGAACCTGGGCAAAACTGGATGCGAACAAGTGGGAAATCAAGAAGCTCAAAGATACTGTAGATCTTGGTATCTATACAATGGGTATGACCGGCAAATTCAATATCAATACTATCTTTGTCGGTGGTGATCTTATCTACCAGGGAGGTTCCATTGAGAACACCCAGTACATTGATCAGGACGGTGTCACCAGCTCGGCTCACGATTATGATGTCAGTTCTTTTTTCGCCCGCGTAGAAGCCGGTGCTAAAATTGGTGCAACTAAAATTACCGGTATGTACTGGTATGCATCCGGCGACGACGATCCCACTGATGACGAAGTCAACGCCTACCTTGCCACGGATGTGGACATGGGTGCTTCCATGGTTATCATGGAAGGTCATCCTACCTCAGATGACTACTTCACCGAACGTCCGTACATTCTGGATAAAGGTATGCACCTCCTTAAACTTTCTGTTGATTCCAAAGTCAGTGATCAGACAACTATCGGTGGAGCTCTTCTCTACATGATGACAGCAGAAGACATCACCTATACAAACGATGCAGGGCAGCGCTTTTCAGACGACGGAATCGGAACTGAGATTGATATGTATGTCAAATATAAACTGTATCCGGATGTAACCTTAAGCTTCAATGCCGGATATCTTCTCACCGATGATGCCATGGATTATTTTGAGCAGGATCTCGATGGCAGCGCCGATGAAGATATCTATACCATTGGAGCACGCCTGAGATACAAATTTTAAGACAAACAGAATTCTTTTATTATAAACCGGTGGGGTGTTATTCTTACCGGCAGAAATCAAGCGACCGGCATAACTGCCGGTCGCTTTTTTTATTTACACTGTTGTTTACCCAATATGGATCACTTCCCCACGTGCAAAGGCAGTATCCTCCCAAAAGGCTCCATTGTCAGGTAAAATCAGGATTGTCCACCTTTCTCTTTGATGCTGTTCCACTCTTTAACAACTTAGACACTTCCCATTCCCAACATCAGCCTTCCTATATCCCTTAAATATCATAGCATTAATTACCAAGAAAACGAACAATGGTAAAACCTATTTTAAAAAGCCCCTTCCTCTAACCCGCATTTCCCTTTCCTGAACCTTCTTTACGGCCCCATCCTTTATGCCTGAACCTGCTCTCATTAATTGGCATTGCGTTCCCGGGATTCCCGTTCAGGGAATTATCCCTGCTACCGTTTCTGTAGTTTTCCACCTAATTTTTTCTTTAAAAGAAAGTTGACAAATGGCCTCATACGGCTTTATGTTTATGTTCAAATGAACATAACCTCTCGGAACAACGGGTGAGGCTATCTGACAAGAAAACACGTGAGGACAACGCAAGGAGGGTTTGACAATGAAGAGCCGGAAATCTAACATTAGGTGGAGCATATTGCTGGCAGGTACCTGTTTTTTCATGTCGGTTGGACAGGTTTGGGCAATTGATGCAAAAGATGCTGCCACGACGGGTGACTCGGCCCCTCAAAATGCCAGGCATGTTAAACGCGTCTCCACAGCCGATCATTCCAGGTTTAAAGTGCTGGATCAAGCATTTACAACCGGACCGGAGGTCACTAAAGCCTGTCTGAGTTGTCATAACGAGGCAGGCAAACAATTCCATAAAACGTATCACTGGAGCTGGCAGTCAACAGAAGGTGTTCAGAAAGGAATCGGCAAGAAAAATATTCTTAACAATTTCTGAATTTCCATAGAATCAAACTGGTGCAGGTGTACCAGCTGTCACGCAGGATATGGATGGAAAGATGATAGTTTTGATTTTTCATCAGAAGAAAATATAGATTGTCTGGTTTGTCATGATACAACCGGTAGTTACAAAAAATTTCCCACAAATTGCGGCCACCCAGCCTATGAGGAGAAAAAATTTGGTTCAAAGGTCTTTAAACCGGTCGACCTAAAGGAAGTCGCCCTTCATGTTGGCGTAAGCTCCAGGGCCACATGTGGGGCCTGCCATTTTAAAGGCGGCGGTGGCGACGGTGTCAAACATGGAGACCTCGATTCTTCTCTGATTGAACCCGACCATGATCTTGATGTTCATATGGACATCAAAGGCTTGAATTTTTCCTGTACAAAGTGCCATACCTCAACCGAGCACCAGATAGAAGGCCGGTTTTATTCCATGCCTGCCACTAAAAATCATAACCTGGCCATGCCTGCGGACAACCCATCGCGCATTGCCTGTGAATCGTGCCATGGCCAGAGCCCTCATAAAAATTCCAACCTCAATGACCATACGGCAAGGATTGCCTGCGAAACATGTCACATCCCAGTATTTGCAAAGAAAAATCCTACTCTTGTATCGTGGGACTGGTCAACGGCTGGCAAATTTAAAGGAGATCACGAATATATTGTCAAAAAAGATACATTCGGTAAACTTTCTTATCATACCAAAAAAGGGGATCTTGGTTGGGCAAAGAACGTTGTTCCGGCATATGCCTGGTTTAACGGTGTTATCACCCACGTTCTCGCTACAGATACCATTGATGATACCCGTCCCGTACGAATGACTATCCTCCATGGTGACAGCAATGATCCAAAGTCCAGAATCACCCCGTTTAAAATGTTTCGCGGCAAACAGGTTTATGATTTAGACAACAAGACACTCGTTGTTCCAAAGCTTTTTGGACCCAAAGGATCTGGTGCTTATTGGAAAGATTTTGATTGGCAAAAATCTGCAGCAGTGGGCCAAAAAGTTATCGGCCAGGAGTTCAGTGGCAAAATCGGATTTGTCGAAACCGAATACCTCAGACCCGTTGCCCATATGATTGCTCCCAAGGAAGGAGCCTTGAGCTGTGAGAGCTGTCACAGCCGTGACGGCAGGCTGAAGGAACTGACCGGTTTTTATATGCCGGGCCGGGACCTCAATATCAATCTTGACCGGATCGGCTGGTTATCTTGTCTGGCTTTACTTGTTCTGGTCAGTTTGCATGGAGCCTTAAGATTCATAACCTCGAAAGGGAGGAAGCGATAATGAAAGAACGAAAATTATTTTATACCCGTTTTGAACGGTTTTGGCACTGGGCTCAGGCCCTGCTAATCATCCTGTTACTGATTACAGGCTTTACTGTCCATGGCAGTCTAAATATCATACCTTTCGGCAAGGCGGTAACGTTCCACAATCAGCTTGCTTATCTGCTGATCGCCCTGACCGTTTTTGCTATTTTCTGGCATTTTACCACCGGCCAGTGGAAACAATACACGCCAACCCTGGAAAAAGCGGCAGACGTTGTCTGCTACTATTCACGTGACATTTTCAAGGGATGTGAACACCCGGTAAAAAAAGATGTGGACAGGAAACTGAACCCCCTACAACGAATCTCCTATTTTCTGCTGAAGGTCGTGCTTTTTCCATTTCAGGTAATCACCGGAATTATATACCTGTACTCCAGTCAACTTTGTACCTCCATGGAGTTAGGTACTGTTGCCCTGCTCCACACCATTGGCGCATTTACTTTTCTCGGATTTCTTATTATCCATGTTTATCTCGCAACAACAGGTGAAACAGTTTCAGCCCATTTCAAGGCTATGATTTCCGGATGGGAAGAAATCGAAGTGAAGGAGCCAGACCGTTCCGTATAGCATGACAGCGTATGATCATTATCAGCTGTATATGCGAAGAACGATCCAACAGGCGATAGTTGCCAATGCTTGTTGGATCAGAGACGCAGCAAATGTAATCGTATCGAATCGTCTTCGATGAACATTTTGTAAGAAAACAGCTGATTGCATTGTACTTACTACTTTAGTTGCTTTCGAACAAAATGTTCATGAGAAATGCGGGTTAGGGTGTTTTGAAATATACTTTCAAAGCACCCTTTCTGTTTATAGATATCAGAAATCACCACGCATGTTATTGAATATACATTTCGCCGGTAACTGACGCAAATTAGAGAAAGAGGCGATACTTGTTTGTAAAATGTATTTCACAGCTGTTTAGCCTGGTTTAAAAATTTATATCCCAAATCCCCTTTGATATTTAACAGATTAACTCTTTAATATTCACCTCCTCGTCAACATTTAACGAAAAATACAAAAAACTTTATTTTTTCCTTGCCGGAATGTTAAAAATTTTGTATCAGTGGATAATAAGATTAAATACGGCCCGTTGTAACAAGGGGACTCCCCTTGCCTGTTTACTCTATTTTTTACTTTAACGAAGAGAAAAGGAGAACGTAGCATGAAGAAAACATTAGCTGTTGCAGCCGTTGTATCCAGCATGGGTTTTGCCGGTGGTGCTCTGGCCGCAGACTTTGCCTTCCACGGCGATCTGGATCATCGCTTTCAGGTCTACACCAATCACGCTGATTTTCTAGCCGGAGATAAATTTACAAAAGGCGGCCATGTTGACGTCAACGATGATGCTGATGATGCATGGGGTGAGGTCAAGTATCGCCTCTGGGCGGAAATGGCCAGTGACAACAAGAATGTCAAAGGCGTGTATGCTATAGAAGTCGGCGGGCTTGAATTTGGTCAGAAAGAATCGGTCGGTAAATCCAAGGGTGGCGGCTACTCCGGTGACGGAGTCAATGTTGAGACACGATGGGCTTATCTTGATATGCAGATACCTGGTGTCTCCGATAAAATGCGACTAAAGACAGGCTTACAGCCCTTTAATCTTAATAAATATTTTTGGAAAGAAACCATCATGGGTGTCAACCTGGATGGCAAAGCCGGCAGTGTTGGGTATCTTGTCGGTTGGGAACGTCCATATCGTGTAGATGCCAAACATGGCAGTTCTGATGTTAGCGATGTGGATGCTTTTGTCGGTAAACTTTCCTTCGACCTGGCTGACAAATCAAAGATAGGCCTGTTTGCCTCTTATATCAGTAATGATTCCGCAGCAATATATGACGAGGAAACCGGAGCCCGAACCTGGGCAAAACTGGATGCGAACAAGTGGGAAATCAAGAAGCTCAAAGATACTGTAGATCTTGGTATCTATACAATGGGTATGACCGGCAAATTCAATATCAATACTATCTTTGTCGGTGGTGATCTTATCTACCAGGGAGGTTCCATTGAGAACACCCAGTACATTGATCAGGACGGTGTCACCAGCTCGGCTCACGATTATGATGTCAGTTCTTTTTTCGCCCGCGTAGAAGCCGGTGCTAAAATTGGTGCAACTAAAATTACCGGTATGTACTGGTATGCATCCGGCGACGACGATCCCACTGATGACGAAGTCAACGCCTACCTTGCCACGGATGTGGACATGGGTGCTTCCATGGTTATCATGGAAGGTCATCCTACCTCAGATGACTACTTCACCGAACGTCCGTACATTCTGGATAAAGGTATGCACCTCCTTAAACTTTCTGTTGATTCCAAAGTCAGTGATCAGACAACTATCGGTGGAGCTCTTCTCTACATGATGACAGCAGAAGACATCACCTATACAAACGATGCAGGGCAGCGCTTTTCAGACGACGGAATCGGAACTGAGATTGATATGTATGTCAAATATAAACTGTATCCGGATGTAACCTTAAGCTTCAATGCCGGATATCTTCTCACCGATGATGCCATGGATTATTTTGAGCAGGATCTCGATGGCAGCGCCGATGAAGATATCTATACCATTGGAGCACGCCTGAGATACAAATTTTAAGACAAACAGAATTCTTTTATCATAAACCGGTGGGGTGTTATTCTTACCGGCAGAAGTCAAGCGACCGGCATAACTGCCGGTCGCTTTTTTTTATTTACACTGTTGTTTACCCAATATGGATCACTTCCCCACGTGCAAAGGCAGTATCATCCAAAAAGGCTCCATTGTCAGGTAAAATTAGGGTTGTCCACCTTTCTCTTTGATGCTGTTCCACTCTTTAACAGCTTATTTACCGGTTGAAAAATACTAAGGATAAGGTATAATTTTCAACTTATCCTTCTGGATCAAACAGCGCGGGCAGAAACGCCTTGACGCATATTATCTGCTGTAGCCCAGGGAGTCGTTCCGTTATAACCTGTCCTTACTTATTTTAAAGGAGAATCGCCCAGCCATGAAAACACCTGTCACGTTGCATTGCCTATTCTTCTCCCTTGTCCTGCTGTTGTCCGGAAGTGTCTATGCCAGCGCAATAAGCGTTGAAGCAATCATTGACGATCTTAAACCATTGGATGGCATGGTGGTCGATGTGATTGATAACCAGGTCATCATTGATCTGGGCAGTGCAAATGGAATACAAAAAAATGATCTGGTCACGCTTTTCAGCAAAGGAAAACAATTGACTGACCCAAAAACCGGAAAGGTGTTGGGATATGTGGAATCACGAGCCGGTATACTAACCGTTGGCCGGGTTGAACAGTCATTTTCTTACGCAATCCCGGCTGCTAATCTTTCACTGGATCAAATTCACCGGGGCGACAAGATAACACGTTTTAAAGAGATAAATGCCTCTTTTAAAGGGGATCTAGTTAAGGATGAACACCTTGTGTTCCGGCTTAAGCAAGGTCTTCAGGCTCTGTCCTGGCACGACAGATACACACCAGCCATGGAACTGGTTTTTATCCGTAGCAACGGGTTTCTGAAAATTAAAGACCAACAGGGCCAACTGATCAGAGAGTATGAGCTTATTAACCAGCCGGGTATTGCGACAGCAGAAAAACAGGATGGCGGGATTGCTTACCAGACTGCGGTGCCGGTGGCTGCTGCCAGTACAATCAAAGAACAAAAAAAAGTGCGTTACGACCTACAGACCTACGGATATAACCAGGGAGGCACTCTGCCTTTTTCGGCAGTCATGGGCGATTTTCTACAAATTGATGATACCCCGCATCTTGCTGTAATTCGGGAACATGAAGTTTTTGTCTATCAGATCAAAGATAAAAATGTACATCAGATTGCGGCCTTGAAAACACCATTGAGCAAGCTGCTTGCGGTCTGCTGGTGGCAACCCGGTAACGGCAACCTGTATCTAGCAGTAACCGGTTATGACGATGATGAGGAAGAAATTCGTTCCATGATTCTGGAGTACAGAGATGGTAACCTGACCCGGATGGAGGAAGAGTTGCCCTATATCCTCAACTCCACTGATGTTGACGGCAATGGTACTCCTGAATTGCTGCTGGCCCAGGGGTTTGATCGTGACGTGTTTTTTGACCGCGGTATTCGACAAATACTCACTATCGACAACAACAGCATCAAAACGACCCGATATGAGAACAAACTGCCGTTATCCTTTCGGGTCACCGGCGGCACCGTATTTGATTCACCTGACCGTAAAGCCGGTACTGCCGCGTACATTGTCGCCAATCGATTGCATATTGATGAAAACGGACATGAAGTGTATTCAGGCGGTAAAGAAGTCGGCGGCAGCATCTCCTCGGTTCGTTATGTACAAAATCCCGATGACATGAATCCGTTATTTTCCACTGCCAGTATTGAGGTTCGCCCCCTGACCGTTGACATTGATAATGACGGCATCAGGGAAATCCTGGTTCCCAGTGCAGACTTGTCAGCATTTTCCCGGGTGGGCGGCGCCAGCTCCATAAAAAAGACATGGATATCCGTCTTCAAAAGAACTGAATCCAATGGCTATATCAAGGGAAAGGTTGGGGGAGAATATGATCAGTTTATTCAAGGAATCGGAGCAGCAAACGGTTCTCTTTACCTCCTGACAGTCAATCCCGGCGCTCTGTTTGCTGAAGCCAATGGATCAAGCAGGATACTTGTTCTGCCTCTTAAGGAATAAGCCTAAAAAAAGCAATTAGCCAAAATGAATGCGTGTCTGTTAGTATCCGTAAACAGACTCAAATCTGCCATAAATCCTAATAGGCATGGCATGGAACATTCCTGTTGAGTGGAATATCTATGAAACTATCGCCTCCATTGGGACAACTGCCGTTTTTCATCTCTTTTCCAGGACCATTGGTTGATATTAATTAATGTCAACTCTGTGCAAACTTGTCCACTCAGCTATACCAGCCCTAACACACCAACCAAAAGGGTCTCCCACCACATTCTTCATGAGCATTTTGTAAGAAAACAGCTGATTGCTTTATTTTTACAATTGCATTGTAATTACTACTTTATCTGCTTTCCAACAAAACGTTCATGAGAAATACGAGCTACCTGGTACAATCTTGATCGGGACGATATTTTCATAGTAACTAAGATTTATATAGCATGTGCAACGCGATGATTCAAAAAATTGTACTTTGTACTTGACTCACTGGCTATAATACTTTATTACAAAGGATTGTAAAGACAGAGCTCGATGCAATATAATTCTTTGTATTGCCTGTTTAAATTTTTATTTCATAAAGGAGAGAAAAGATGAATAATGCGAATTGGGGCTGGAAAAAAGCCCAGGTACTCTTTACCGCCCTCGTTGTATCGACTGCCTGCATAGGTGTTGCATCCACAGCAGGTGCCGGGAGTCGCGGGGACTCCGTGGAAGACCTTAAAGCCATGATTGAGCAACTCAACCAGACCGTGCAGTCCCTGGAACAAAAAATGGCTGTTATGGAAGAAAACCAGGCTGAGACCAGCAAGAGCGTTAAAGAAGCGGCCACAAAAGGCGAAGGAATCAGTGGTCTGCAACTACCTGAGAACACGACCATGAAGTTATATGGATACGCCAAACTTGACGCTATTTATACAGATACTGATGGTGGTGGTAAGTTTGCCTATACCCCCAGCGCCGTACTCCTGGATTCGGAAAAGGATTCCATGGCTGATAATTCGTTTATCATGCATGCTCGTCAAACCAGACTGGGATTTGCAACATCAACAGATACAGACTACGGGAAATTCAATACAAAAATCGAAGGTGATTTTTATGGCTCCGGTGGCAATGAAACCGTCAGCAATTCCTGGGGATTTCGCCTCCGCCGTGCCTATGGTGAGCTCGGTAACCTTCGTATAGGGCAGGATTGGTCAACATTTGTCGATCTGGCTGCCTATCCTGAAACCATTGACTTTGGCGGTGCTGCTGGATCATTATTTATCCGTCAGGCTCTGATTCGCTGGACACAACCCTTTGAGGGCGGATCCGCCATGTTTGCCATCGAAAATCCTGAAACCACATTTCTGGTGAACGGCGAAGAGGGCGACACCTCAATTAATGGCGGTAATAATGCCATACCTGATTTTATTGCCAGAGTAAACCTTGATCCAGGTTTTGGTCATTACTCCCTGGTGGGTATGTTACGACAGTTGAGCATTGATACCGACGGCTATGACGACAGTGAACTCGGTTATGCCTTGAGCGCCAATGCAATCATTCCGGTTATGGGTAAAGATAATATTCATCTTGAACTCAACTACGGAAACGCTCTTGGACGTTACATGACCGCTACCTTCGATGATGCGTTTCTTAATTCAGTTACCAATGAAATCGAAACCAACGACCAGTATGGCGGCTTGGTTTCCTATCAGCACTTTTGGACAGAAAATGTCCGTTCCAGCCTCATTTATTCCTATGCTGAGCGTGATAATGATCTTAGTTTTGTCAGTAATGCAGTCGACAAAGCATATCAGTCAGTACATGCAAACTTGATGTGGAGTCCTGTTCCTCGTATTGATATGGGAATTGAATATATTTGGGCTTATCGTGAAGTTGAAAATGGTGACGATGGCGATATGAATCGTCTTCAGGCCGGATTTCAGTACAGCTTCTAAACTATTCAAATATCAATAGTTGATCTCGGCCGGTCCTTGGACCGGCCTTTTTTTTTGGTTTTTCTCTTCCCGTCCGGCAAGTTACGAAATGTTTAGGAGAAATGCGGGCTAAACAAGTTTTCGCTCATAATTTTACCGTAAAGGTACAGCAGGAAAACAAGTCTGAAACGATTATTACAAACAAAATTGTGTAATATCTGGAGGAAACTGCTCAGTTGAAACATCAAATGCTGTTGCAAGTTCAGTTAGCTCCTGCACAGTACAATTAATAAAATTCTTTGGTAAATCATTTCCAGCGGCAAGCATCCCCGACTCAAGAAAAAGCAATAATACCCTGCCTGCTTTCTTTGGAAAATCATCCATCTTTATAGATTGTCTCTCCATAAAAGCCACGCAACGGTGCCAGTTGTACAAAGCTCTTCTCACTCCGCGATAAATTGTTTTATGATAATTATCTATATTTATATCGCGAAGAATAATCTCCTGATATCGTAGAATGGCTGCATCTTTCAACTCATCCAGTTCGGCTCCAGTCAGTGTAAATCCCGGGCCGTCTGGCTCTTCTGTTAAGTAGTGCAGTGTTGCATGAAAAGTGATCTCCGGAATTTCCCCGGAATCCCGGACTATAATCCACTCGTCCGCGAGTAAGACCTTACGCTCTTCCCCATTCACGGTTTCTTATCCAGATCAAAAACAGAACGAAAAGTATCAACTTTCATCTCTGACTGATCTTTACAACTTGCACTTTTAAGATAAATCAAAGGATCATGAAGTAATCTTGAAACAATAGCAGAGGCCATTTTTTCAACACTCTTTCGCTCTTTTGGAGTTAGATTTTTTAATCGCGGAAGTGTTCGCTCAAGCTCCATCTTACTTATTCGATTTCCTTTTTCCCTCAAGGATGCAATTGTTGGGGTAATAGCAAGCCCTGATAGCCATCCTTCAAATTTAAGCGCTTCTTCATCGACTATCCTGCTCGCTTTCACTGCTTCCTTGTCACGTTCAGCCTTATTCAATTCCACCACATTGTTGAGATCATCAATATCGTAGAGGTATACATTTTCAAGATCATTCAATGCAGGATCAAGATCTCGTGGCACTGCAATATCAATGAAGAAAAGTGGCTTATTACGGCGATTCCGCATGAGAGGTTTCACATCCTCTTTATGAAGGATAACCCCTGGAGCACCTGTAGAGCTCACGATAATATCAACTTGTTCCAGTTGTTCAAAAAGCTCACCCAAGCCAACAGCACGGCCGTTAAAACGCTTTGCAAGATTCAGTGCACGCTCAAGGGTTCTATTGGCAACAACCACGTCTTTTGCGCCATTGCCCACCAGATGCTCTGCGGCAAGTTCTGCCATTTCTCCAGCACCAATAAGTAAAATTCGCTTATTATCAAGTGATCCAAAGATTTTTTTAGCAAGCTCAATGGCCGCATAACTGATAGACACAGCAGAGGAACCTATCTGGGTCTCACTGCGAACCCGTTTTGCAACAGAAAAAGCCTTGTGAAGCAATTTGTTCAGGATGGGACCTGTACATTTTTTTTCTGCTGACCAGCGATAAGCCTCTTTCAACTGTCCTAAAATTTGAGACTCGCCGACAATCATGGAATCAAGACTGGCCGCAACCATAAACAGGTGGTGAATGGCTTCTTCATTGCGGTAACAATATAAATGTTTTTCATATTGGTCAGGGGTAAGCGCATCACCAAAAAGAAACTCTGCCAAATCCTTTTCAACATCCTGACCGGCATCTGCTGAAACTAGTATTTCAACTCTGTTGCAGGTAGAAAGAAGGTGATATTCCTGTAGGCCATCTATCTTTCCAAGGGCCTGTAACGGCTCTTCATATCCGCTGTTGAGCGCAAGTTTCTCCCGTACTTCAAGGGGGGTCTTTTTATGATTAACTCCTAGGAGCAGGATTGTCTCACCGGGCATAACTATGCACACCCCCAAGTAGATACGTCACTCCCCACAGAGTGAAAAGTACCGCACAAAATCCTACAATAGACATTACCGCTGCACGTTTACCACGCCATCCCAAAGTAAAACGTTGATGAATTTGTGCTGCATACAGAAACCAGGTAATAAGCGACCAGGTTTCCTTGGGGTCCCAGTGCCAATAAGTCCCCCATGCCTGTCTGGCCCATACCGAACCGGTGATAATCCCAAGAGTCAATAAACCAAATCCTGCTGTCAAACAATGATTGTTCAACTGGTCAAGTGCATCAAGTGACGGCAGTCGACTGAAAAAAAATCCAAAGTTTTTTGTTTTTAGTTCCCTCTCCTGCAATAAATACATAACCGCACCACAAAAAGCCAGAGCCAGAAAGCCATAGGCCATAACCGCCACACCTGCATGAATTGGCAGCCAAAGGGACTGCAATGCAGGTGCAAGGGGTTGAAATTCCCTGGGCACCAGAGCAGCAATAATCAACATGATGAGCACAAGAACTGAAACAAATGTTCCAAAATTCTTTACGGAATAGCGCCAGTGAAAAGAGAGATATGCCCAGGTTACAGACCAGGCAAAAAACACAACAGCTTCATGTTGGGAGGTTATGGGAGTATACCCGGCAATAAAATAACGTGAAATAATATAAAGTGATTGCAGAATTCCCGAACCAAGCAGAATCATCCTTGCAACTTTACGCAAATCTTCCCGCTGACTAAAAAAAAATACAAGATACACACTGCAGGCCACAAAACTGACAGCCACTACACTGTTAAACAAAAGGTAGTTGATTTCACTCAACATAACGGCATCTCCCAGGGAATTGGTGCATCAGGCAACTTCTTCCTTTCAGGTATTTCGTATTTTTCTCACTAAACTCAAAACATCGACCCGTACAGGCAAAATGTTTTGCAGCAATGTGCTTAACTCATCCCATCGCTGGTATCTAACACAATTCAGAATTTCACTATCAAGAAGTTTCTCAAACAATTGCTTATGTTCAGCTGAATTGCCACTTGAAGCAACAATTTCCTTCCGCACAGCAGCCATAAGAGCAACAAGCGCCCCATACTCAGGGCCATAGGAAACTTCAAGTTCTTTTCGAATACGTGCCGCAAGTGCAGGGCTGCCGCCACCGGTTGCCACAGTCAATAATAATCTTCCACGATAAAAAGAAGCTGGAACCTGAAAACTACAGGACTCAGGCAAATCAATTACATTAACAAGAATGCCAGCAGTATCAGCATCGGCTGCAATTTGTTTCTGGACTATTGGGTTATCCGTTGCTGCAAATACAAGTTTTGCGCCTGACAAATCATCCTGTTCATACTTTCTTTGCTGCCAGTCGAGTAAGCCTGCTGTAGCCAGCTCTGTAATGCGTTCAACAACTATAGGACTGACAACTCGTATCTGTGCGCCACATAGAAGAAGAGCCTCAATCTTTCGACTAGCAACAGTTCCGCCACCAATAACAACACAAAGCAGACCACGAATATCCAGATTTACAGGATAGAGCGGCATCAACGCCTCCCGTTAACCCTTCGCTCTCAGGCGGTTAATAATAATCGTGATTTCCTGGCCATCTTTACGAATAGTCTGTTTCGATCCTGCAATGTTATATTCTTCTTTTGCACGCTCCATAAAAAGAGGCAAACATTTTCTTCGTGCGTCATGGGCAAGATAGATGGTTCCACCGGGTTTGAGATAACGTCTGAATACATCAAGGAGTGGATCGAAAAATTCTTCACGAAACAGAACCTCGGCTGCAGTAAGAACATCAAAAGGCTCCATTTCAGGTGGATTAAGCCAGTCCAGATGAGTACAATGCACATTTGAAAGACCCGATGCGGCAACACTAACTTTTTGAAAATCCATAATGATATCTTCATAGTCTGTAAGAGTCACATCAAAACCGCAGGCAGCTGCTGTTATCCCGGGAGCACCCAACCCTGCACCAATCTCAAGAAGCGTCTGTCCTTTTGTATCCGGGAGAGAAGCAAGAACATAGGAAAGAATCATGGCTGCTTCCCAGAGTTTCACCCAGAATGGGAACTCACTCACATCAGCAAAAGGATCTTTTCCATCAAGAAATTCTTCAATATCAGCAACTTTTAATAAACGAATGCTGGTATCTTTAACTTTTAACTTATCAAAGGTTAATTTATACTTTGAACGAATGCGATTATAAATATCGCGTTCTTCTTCAGGTAATGTTCTGATATCCATAGTTGTTTACATAAAAAAAACAGTTTAATTCTTAACTGGTGAAGAATGTATAAAAAAGACCGCAAGAAGAAAGAATAAGACAATAATATCCAAAATACTGCAGTTTATTTTTCCGAATCACATTCAGCAGCAGAATAATAGCAAAATATCCGGCAATGGCAGAAGCCACTGTCCCTGCACCTATGAGAAGCACACTGTTTAATTCAAGAGGGTTTCCAAGTAAATCTTTTGACTGCAAAACTACAGCGCCGAGAATTGCAGGAATGGACATAATAAAAGAAAACCTGGCTACCATCTCACGGTTCAGCCCCAATAGCATTCCTGTAAAAATAGTGGAACCGGAACGCGAAAGTCCTGGTAAAATAGCCATGGCCTGTGCGCATCCAATCAACAGCGCCCGGGGACAATTCAGTTTAACGGCCCGCTCTTTAATGTGGGGAGTTAGGGTCATGATCACGCCAGTCACAAACAACATACAATAAACAAGCAGGGTATTGGAAAATATTCCATCAATGGAATCCTTCAGGAACAATCCTACCCCTACTGCCGGCAAAGTGGCCACCACAACATATATGTCCCAAAGAAAGTAGCGTTTCAACTCTTTATCGGCATTGCCACGAATTACAGCAAGGGGTGCCGTCAGCATTGCTGCTAATTCCTTTCGAAAAACTATGCAGACCGAAATCAGAGTACCAAAATGGACAAAAACATCAAAAGCCAGCCCCTGTTCCTGAAAATTAAGCAACTGTGAGCCAAGCACCAAATGTCCTGAACTGGAAACGGGAAGAAACTCTGTCAGCCCCTGTAGCGCACCCAGTAATATTGCTTTTACTATTTCCAAATGTTCACCTTCAAAAAATGGTCATATATTCAAAAAACCAGCTTGCTTCAGGTGCTGCAAATCTATTGAATCATGCAGCTCCTGAAGGCAAATCTGACACAAAAAAAAGCCGATTGATATATACAACATATCAATCGGCTTCAATAAACTAATTAAAAAAACGGGTTATGTCAATTAGCAACCCTCGATGGCAGCTCCACCTTTAGCTTTTTTAACTTTTACAGCATCACCAGCCTTAAGGCTATCAGCTTTTTTACAAGTCATGGTTACTTTATCACCATCAACAGCATCAACAGTACATTTAACGGATGATGCAACAGCTACGGTGCTTACTGCAAAAGTGAGAGCCAAAACTACAGATACGATACCTTTTCTCATTGTATTCTCCTCAATTACTATTTTTTTATTTTCTGGAACAACTCCAGAACCATATTCTTAGTATTTAACGAAACAGTATAAAATCCAAGAAAGCAATTGTCAACCTTAATCGTTTAGGTAATGAATACTAGTTCATTATATTCTTAATATCGTTCTCAAGCACTATGCGGGGTACATAGCCGGGATATTTTTTTACCACAGTCCCCTGACTGTTTACCAAAAACGAAGTAGGAATACCAACCACACCACCAAAGTTTTTGGCGGTGGCTCTATCCGCCATGAGCACCGGATAATTAATTGAACGTTTTTCAACCAGTTTCTTTACTGTTTTTGCCCCACTTTCATCAACAGAAAGCGCAACCACAGAAAAACCTTTACTTGAATATTCTTTTTGTAAGGTAATTAATTCTGGAACTTCCTGCATACAGGGAGGACACCAGGTTGCAAAAAAAGTAACCAAAAGGGTTTTACCTGAAAAACTTTTACTATCAACATTTTCCCCTGTTACAGCATCAAGGAGCACAAAAGAGGGCATCTTAGATGCAGCCATTACAGGCTGTACATGTGTCATAAAAAAAAGAAAAACTACAAACAGCAGGGGTAACACACTGGAATAACGAATATATTTCATTAATGATTCCTCTATTAATCGTTGAATTTCAAAAGATGACTTTTCTGAGCACATACTGAGAGGAAAATATTCAATCTTTGGAGAAAGTCAACCTGTTATCAGAACTCTTGTAAAAGATACGTTAAATAACCAGTAGTACCTTTTCCATTATCATCGCGTTATACTTTGAGAATTTTTATTATTTCATGCTCTCAATTTTTTTATGGAGAAATGCTGTACCGAAAAACAATTTATGTTAAAGTGACTCAATCTTACTATTGCTATCTTTTATAATACTACATTATCTCCATGGAAATATATAGCTCATGATGAATAAACTTCTATTTAAAATCTTTTGGTTGCCTGGTTTTGCCCTTTTTTTTAATATCTTCTTTCCACAAGCTCCACTGGCAGCTCAGCTGGTTGATCGAGTCGTTGCTGTTGTGAATGATGAAGTTATCACCATGTCAGAAGTGGATGATGAGGGAAAAGGCTACTTCAAAAAGATTAATGACCAGGCCCCTCCTGCTCAAGTCGAGGATGCCCTGAATCGGGCCCGCCAGAAAATACTTGGAAATCTGATAGATAAAAAGCTCATTGCTCAGATCGCTGAGAAACGTGGTGTAAGTGTCTCTGAAATAGAATTACAGGCGGCAACAGACCAGATGCTCAGTAAAAACAACCTGACCATAGAGATGCTGAAGACCCAGCTTGGCCAAATGGGTATGAACTTCGATGCATATCTCGACACCCTGCGCAACCAAATCCTGCAAAGCAAACTTGTTAATTATGAAATCCGATCCAAAATCATTATCACCGATGATATGATCCTCGACTATTACGATACACACTATACTACACATGTAAGTGGCGATGGATACTATCTGATGCAAATGGGTTTTACCTGGGAAAAGTCTGATCCAAAAGCAACTACTGCTCAACAATATGCAAACAAGATGGAAGCCAAAAAACGGGCTGAACGAGTTCATGCACTTGTTACTAACGGCCAGGACTTTAGCAGTCTGGCTCAAAAGTTTTCAGATCTTCCATCCGCCGCAGATGGTGGCGACCTTGGTGTATTCCAAAAGGATGAAATGGCTCCTTATATGCAGAAAGCTGTTCTGGATCTCAGCCCTGGTGACATCAGTGAGATCATTGAGACCCCTTCAGGTTACCAGTTTTTCAAACTTCTTTCCAGCCAGGATGGACAGATCGTTGTTCAGGCTTCCTTTGAATCGGTAAAAGAAATGATAAGAACCAAGCTCTATGATCAACAGCTTAAAGAGCAGTTTGACAATTGGGTCAAAGAGATCAAAGAACAAGCATACATTAAAAGGTTGTAATAATGACTGGCATGTCCCATGAAGACACACAGGAAAAAACACAAACAATAGGTGCCTTTCTCCGTTCCCATCGAGAGCAAAAGGGAGCATCAATTGAGGATGTCTGTACATCTACAAAGATTTCAAAACCTGTACTCATCGCCATTGAAGAAGACAACTACGAACAACTGCCGGCCGCAGCATTTTCTCGGGGATTTTATTCTCTTTATGCTGACTTTCTTGAACTTGATGCAAAAAACATCATTGAACGCTTAAACCAGACAAAAGGTCATCTAAAACAAGCATCAAAAAAGCCATCAAAACCTCCAATACTTAAGAGCCAGGGCCTTACCAACTATGCGGATTCGCCCTTCATTTCTCCAGCAACCGGAAAAAGCATCCTAATTATATTCTGTCTCGCTGTTATTACTGGAATATGCTGGTATTTCAATTGGAATCCTGTTGATATGATCAACAACAAACTACGCCCACAGGCTCAAAAGCCTATGCAACAGACACAATCTTATTCTACTTCCAGTTTACCGGAAACGGCAGAAACAAAAAAAAGTATCACAGAAGAAAACACAGTTAAAACCTCTGAAACGACACAGAAAGAGTTTCCGGTAAAATCGAAAACGATTGTCCCCTATAATCTTGAGATCGAATTTTATACCGATGGTATTCTTAAAGTCACGCTTGATGATGGCTTTGTTCTGGATAAACACTTTACGGCAGGTAAAACCCTACAGTGGCAGGTAAAGAAAAAAATACTCCTTGATATGCCTGGAACAATACAGGGCAACATCAAATTCAACGGAATAAAAATACCTCTTCCCGTAACGGAAAACGGTCGACGACGGCTGTCACTTCCAGAAGATCTTCTTGACTGAACCGACCTGTGATTCCTGAAAGGTGAGAAACAAACAACACGCTGAATCAGCAGCAATTGTCCTCGACTGTCTCGACCATGGGGAATCAGACCTGATTGTTACCTTCTTTTGTCAGCACCACGGAAGACTGACAGGTATTGCAAAAGGAGCCAAACGAAGTAAAAAACGATTCGTCAATAAACTGGAAATCTTCAGTGCCCTGCATATTTCCCACTCCATTCCACAAAACAACCGCCTCGCATTTATTGCAGAAGCCGATCTCCTGGATGGATTTCTAACTTTACGGGAAAATATTTTCTGTTACACCACAGCAAATATCATCCGCGAGTTTATTCTACTGGCTACAAAAGAAGTTGAAGGCGATGAAAAACTCTACCCTCTTTTGATATGGGCCTATGACAGCTTAAATACCGGTCATGCTCCCCTGCTGGTACTCATTATTTTTCTCATCCGTTTTTATGCAATTATCGGCTACAGCCCCCAGCTAGAAAACTGCCTCCACTGTGGGCAAAAAATACAGATGGATAGAAACTATAGCTTTAACACAGTCACTGGTGGCATACACTGTAGTAAGTGCTATACCAAGGGGGAAAAACATCAGCTGCAACTCTCCAAAGGAACATTAAAATCTCTAACTGCCGCACTGCACCAGCCACAGGAACGCCTGCATCGACTTCAGCTATCAGATATCAGCCAAAAAGAGGCACTTTCTTTCCTTCATTCTTATGGTCAGCAACTTTTTCAACGTGAAATAGTTTCCTGGACATTTTTGGAAAAAATGAACACTTCTTTTCAACAATAACGAATTTCCCCACTGTGTTCCACGCTCTTTGTGGCATCATCATGCTGCAAAATAAGGCCTCCATCAGCTGTAACACCCGTAACTATTGCTTTATATTGTGGCTTCGTTATTACGTCATAACCAAATTGCACTCTTTTCCCCAGCGAATCGGACAAATCTTTCCAGCGTTTGACAAGAGGATGTTCCCCCTGATACTGATCCCCACCGCCACTACTTGCCTGCCACCGGCATTCCTCGTATAAAAGAAGGCCAATGTAGTAGCGAAGCTTTGCCAGAAAAG
Organism: Lepetodrilus ovalis; assembly: GCA_032361185.1. Lineage (NCBI taxonomy): Eukaryota > Metazoa > Mollusca > Gastropoda > Lepetellida > Lepetodrilidae > Lepetodrilus > Lepetodrilus ovalis. The sequence goes on along the minus strand of JAUTBQ010156272.1, from coordinate 8,896 downwards.
AGAGAGCAAAAGATGATAGCTCAATTGGACGCCCAAGGGCTTGGGACAATGAAACAGCTGTTTCCTGAAGTTCAAAAGGGAAAGAATCATTATTGATATTCAAACCAAAACCAAGAAGGTGGTAATTCTCCTTATGCACCGGACTACAAAAGCCTTCAATGAGAAAACCAGCCTGTTTTTTTCCTTCAATAAGAACATCATTCACCCAACGAATGGCTGCAGTCGAAGCTCCTTCCTGATGCAATGCTTCGCAACAGGCAATCCCCGGTATCAATGGCAGAAAATTCCGAAATTGGGGAAGAAAAGTATCGGCAATAAGAAGACAACCCCATAGTCCACCGGGAGGAGCATGCCATGAACGGCTAAAACGGCCTTTGGGAAGGGAAAGAGAAGATGCAAGAATCAAAGTGCCATTGGCTATGGACTCAGCAGAATTTTCACAAGTGATAATATGTTGCCGCGCCGTATCCATGGCACGAATAAGTGAGGGATAGACTCGAATGACAGAGGCGACATAAGATCCATAACGAAAAATTATATCACTGTCAGGTTGATCTTCTTTCCTGCGTAAAGGAAGTTCAACGGTGGCAACATAATCGTCAAGAATTTGAGGAATAATAAGGCTTAGATTGTTCAAACCATCAATCTTTTTTATCCCAATCCGCCTTCACTCTAGTGATAATTCTTTTAATAAGCGGTAATTTCTCAGCAGGACATACGCCAATCAAAGGAGCTCCCTGATCCACTGAAACTCCAGGTTTAAAATAAATAGAATGAATCACGCCCTGCACCCCATTGTAATATACCGGGGTCTCCCGCTTCATAAGAGACATAATAATAATCTCATCGCCAGGTTTAACTGAAACTTCACGAGCACTTTTTTTGTCTATACGCGACTGCACATCGACAGAGAAAAAATATTTTGCACGCTCAGGAGCTGGAAAAATAAGAAGAACTTCCTGCAGGATGGATTCTATGATTTCTTTTTTCTTAAGGGGATGACGAATGGTCATCAGCTTTTCACCAGCCTCTACAAACTTCCCTTCCAACTCTTTGTAGAGAGTGGAAACTATACCGTTGGTCAGAGCTGTGACTTTTTTGGGATTTTTCTCTCTTGTTATCTCAAACAATGCCGTCCCGGGAATATGCTGCCACTCGCCGCTGACAGCATCAACATCATCCCCCTCTTTTACAAGAAACCGTATCTTGCCGGTATGAGTTGCGCAGATATCCACGTACTCAAATGGATCAGAGCGGTACTTTCCTAAAATTTCATCAAAATCTATTTCGTTAGACATCGTATATATTTGTTATAAAATCAGTGTTTAGTGCCGTGTCCGGTATCATGTGGTACAACTCCATGCTCAACCGGAGCATCATGGTGAGCTTTAACCTTGGGAGCTTTGGCAATCTGCATATCAACAATTTCACAATCTGAACGAACAATGGAGTTACTGATAAACATTTTGTCGGAAAAAGTGAAAGGCTCGGTACTGTTAGATTTCACCGTGTGAAAAACAACCCACTTATCCCGTCCCATTTCTTTGCCAGAAGCGTTAAAAAGAGTACAGAGAATCGCTATATTTTTTATATCATGCACGCCCTTGTTTGCAATAGTAAAAGAGGCATCAACCATGTGGCCTTTTTTTTGAACTTTTATAGAAGAACGAGTAAGAGCTACTGAATGCAATAATTCTTCAGTTGAATCCGAGACTGTGATTTCCGGCAGCAAAACACCACCAATACCTGATGGTGACGCACTTATTTTTGTCACTGCAAAAGCAACAAGAGACAAAACCACTGCACTCAGTCCAATATTCCCCCAGAACTTTCCTTTCATGAGTGTTCCCCCTGAAGTTAAATTCGTAAAGCACTATTTCACCTGACCGAACAAAAAGTCAGCATGAAGTAACAATACCACCTAAAATATTTAGTTCATTACTCCATGAAAACAGCAATAAAAAAAACAAGAAATTATAAATCTGTTTCCATATCTAAATGCTACAAATACCTAAAAGGTACTTATCCAGCAATTCTAAAAAGTTTCCAACTTATTGGGTTAATCTATACTGATATAATAATATATTGGCAAGCCTATTCGTGTTCAGGAAATGGCGTTTAAGAGCTTAGACAGAAAGGTAACCAATGGTATATATGGCTTTTACTCCTGGTGCCAGCAATCAACCACAACCCTCAAATAACTATGTCCAAAAAACAGAGCGACTGAGATTCTTTATTTTATGTAGGACGAATAAGTGGAGTCTTCTTTATACCTTTCTGTAAATGCTCTGATACAGCTGAACACTTCCTGTCCTATGTTGCCTTCAAGTATTCTAATCTGATACCTGGGGGTTAAAATCAAATGGTATTGGCAATGCCAGAGTGTATGTGATAGCTTCTTTCTTACTAAATTAATAATGAGGATAAAAGTGAAACCAATCAATCTCCCAGAAAAAAATTTCGAGATAGCAAGCGACTTTTCCACAGAACCAGAACATACCAGACCTCAACTATTTTCAAAATTCCTCTTCTAACTCTGTTGTTTGCTCTTGCCTTTTTGTTTCCGACATCAACATGGAGTGGACAAACCCTCGCGCCCATTTATCATTTTTTACTTTCCTCAGAATCGAAAAATCAAAAAGAAAGAGCATTTCCAGAAGCCCAGGGCGGCGGAGCAGCGTCTAAAGGAGGAAGAGGCGGTATTGTGTATGAAGTCATCAATCTAAATGATCATGGTATGGGAAGTTTGCGCTATGGATTAACAGCAGCCGAATATACAAATGTTCCCAGAACTATCGTCTTTAAAGTAGGTGGCTACATTCATTTGCAACGAACTATTTTGGTAAGAAATGATTCATTTATCACAATTGCCGGCCAAACTGCTCCTGGTGATGGTATTGCTGTTGTTTTTCCGTCAAGTCCTGAAGGCGGAGTGTTTGAATTTAGAAATACTCATGATGTAATCATGAGATATATTCGCATTCGAAAAGGTGGTGCCCCACCCGAACAATACCGGCAGCAGGGTTCTAATCTTTCCATTATAGGCGATAGTTATAATATAATAGTTGATCATTGTTCTATTGGTTGGGCTGGAGATGAGAGCTTTGGCATGTTTAATGTACATCCGGGAGGAGCTGTGGTTCCAAATAATATTACTTTCCAATGGAGTATCAGTTCAGAAAATCTCAGAAGAGCCACAACCGTTGACGGGAGACTTACTGACTCTACCGGATTCTTTGTCGGCTCCAGCACCAATCCGGAAACATCAATTAATGTATCGGTGCATCACAATCTTTTTGCCAGAAACAATAACCGCAACCCGAATTTTAAAGGTGGCAGCGGCGACATTGCTGCAAATATTATCTACAACTGGGGATGGTATGCAAGCGCTGTGCGCGGTGGAGTAATAGTTGACATTGTTGATAATGTATATAAAGCAGGTCCTGCAAGGCAGGGAGGCGACAGAAGACCGGAGATCACTTTTATTCCGGCTCAGGAAGATAATCCTGCCACAGGCGTATTTAGAGATCTCTCCATGTATTTAAATGGAAATATCGGCTACCACAATGCTGACCCGACGCAGGATGCATGGGACACAATGATGCACCATGCCAATGACTCTTTTGGATATTTAAATGGAGTAGTTACACCTGTATCCAGAGATTTCCAAAGGATGCAGATGCGTACAGTAAATCATCCTATAGACAGGGAGAATGCTTTAACACTTGATACGATATTATTAACAAATGACGGGATCGGAAGTAGCCGTAGACTCTTGGATAATGGTTCCTGGGCAGACAATAGAGACCTGATAGATACACGGGTAATAAATGATTATTTAAATACTAGAGGTGAGACACTCGTAAGTTCTGTTGATATGGTAGGGGGTTGGCCGTACTATGACAATGGAGTGCACAGATATATCCAGGAATCCGAATTCATAGCGAATCCTGCACTGTATCAATTAAACATGGGTACAGCATATTCTGATAATGATCATGATGGCATGTCAGACGTATGGGAAACTGCCCATGGATTTGATGAAAATAACCCTGATGACAGAAATGAGGATCCAGACAATGACGGATATTCTAATTTAGAAGAGTTTTTGAACAGGTCTTTGCCATAATTATTATTTAAAATTCATGATATAACTCTTAGCACAAGGCTGCCTTGAAAAATTAGTGTTTTCGTTTAATGTCGAAACATTTGGAGATTTTCACATGTTGAAGAGATTGGGCGAAAAGACAATTTTTCAAGGTAGCTACAAGTCAATAGCGGACTGAACCCTTCTTCGACTTCTTCTGCCCTCTCTTTTAATGTGGACTTCAATTGTTTCCACCAGTTTGTTGACAGAAGCCAGGGACTACAATTTATTCGCAGCCAAAGCTGCATCAATCAATTCACTGCCAATTTCATTCTCGAATTGCTTCCATACAGGTTTCATTTTTGCGATCCATTGTGAAAGTTCCCCCCGTCGCAAAGTAACGACTGTGGTGAACGGAGAATCTGTAATTACCTGGCGATCGGAAACTGCCTGTGCAGCTGCGACTTCGTTACCATATCTCGAGGCTTCAAGGATGATTTCATGAAAGGTTTCACGAATATCTCCAGGAATTCTATTCCAAAAATTCTCTGAAGTCACAACCATGTAGTCTATCAAGCCATGATTGGTGATGGAAACAAACTTTTGTAATTCATACACTCTGGAAGATCCCATATTTGACCAGGTATTTTCCTGTCCATCTACCGTCTTTGTTTTTAACAGTGAATAAACTTCGGAAAAGGGGCGTTTCAGGGTAATGGCACCAACAGTTGCAAACTGTGCTGCAATCACATCAGAATCTTGAATCCTGAATTTTAGCCCTTTCGCATCAATTGGAATTGAAATTCTGGAATTGGCGGATAACTGCTTAAACCCATTATGAAAATAACTCAACCCAACAAGGCCCTTATCGCTCATTGAGCTGAGCAACCCTTGTCCCTGGGGACTTTGCTGAAATCGTTCAACCGACTCGATGTCACGAAAGAGGAACGGTAAATCGAACACTTGCAACTTTTTAGTATAACTTCCAAATTTTGATAGAGATGGTGCGGCAAGTTGTACTTTGTCAAGCAAGACAGCCTGAAGAACTTCACTGTCTGTATACAATAAAGAATTAGGATAGACCTCAAGTCTTATTTTTCCTGCAAGTCGCTCCTTTACGAGTTTTTGTAGTTTGACCGCCATTTGACCTTTGGGTGAATTGACGGTTGACACATGGGAAAATTTGACAACAATTTCTTCCGCTCTAACCTTGGTTGTCATTGAAGTCATTATAAAGATTACCATGGTGGCTATTGTTAACGATCGTACATATTTATACGCACTCACTAACTTTCGCTGCTTAACCATTTTTCTTCCTCAACTGAATGAATTCAATATATTATCTGTTTTTTAAAGCAATGCTTTGACGAGTAGCGTAAGTACAACCACCATCACCAGATTTAGTACGAAACCAACACGCATCATAGTTTTTTGAGGCACCATACCTGTTCCAAATACAATGGCATTAGGTGGCGTGGCCACCGGCAACATAAATGCACACGAAGCGGCCAGCGCAAGTGTTAACACAAGTAATGAGGGATTAAGATTCATCTCCAGACCAACTGCATAAAAAATAGGAACAAACAGTGCTGTTGTTGCTGTATTTGAAGACAATTCCGTCAAGAAGATGACAAACAGACAAACAGCCCCAATGAGCATCAATACGGACAGCCCCGCCACACCGTTTGCAAATAAACTTGCCAAATAAACACTTGCCCCGGTGTGACTAACCACGGAACTCAAGGTAATACCTCCTCCAAACAACATGAGCACACCCCAGTCAACGGATCTGTCGATGTCCCGCCAACGAACGACGCGGAAAAATATGAGCATGAATATTGCAGTTAAGGCCACCAGCGTGTCAAAAGATTTAGTGATACCAAAAATTGGTGCGAGTTTCTTTGAAAATACCCAGGAGAGTGCTGTTACCGCAAAAATAACCAGCGTTATTTTCCGTGGTTTCGTCCATACGAAGTCCAAACGCTCAACCTCTATTCTTTCTTTCAAGTGGGGCTTTAATACTACCCACAAAACCAGGATCATGACAGGCAATAAAACAACGACGCAAGGAATGCCGAACTTCATCCATTCAGCAAAGCTAACACCCATCTGCTTAGCAGCAATGCCATTGGGTGGTGAACCGACGATTGTACCCATGCCACCAATACTGGCGGAATAGGCCACACCCAACAGAAAAAATATCGCCGTCCGATTGCGCAATGTTTCATCCTTGATGGTTAACTGGCCGACAATACCGAGTATGAGGGGAATCATCATGGCTGTCGTCGCTGTATTACTCATCCACATTGATAATACTGCTGTGGCAACAAACAAATAGAGAGCGGCAAGCCCCATATTACCCTTACTTGCAAGTACGATTCGATTTGCGATAAATTTATCAATGCCCTGATAAGCCAATGCGCTGGCCAGTGCCATTCCACCCAGGAATATAAAAATTAATGGGTGTGCGAAGTTAGCGAGCGCTTCTTTTACGCTGAATACCCCCATAACCGATGCCAGAATAGGCACAAACAATGATGTAACCGCAAGGGGCATGGCTTCAGTCAACCACAAAAAAGCAATACAGGCAAATATTGATAATCCAACGGTAACACGCGATTGATCCAGCTTCTCAATTGCTGACACATCGGGATGCAAAAACGTGAGAATAGCAAAAAAGAGAACCATTGCTGCAATCACCATCCAGGTTCGCTTACGCATGAAGAAGGGATCAAACATTTCAGTATCCCTATCTTCAATTGGATACTCACCGTGTATATATGACTGCTTCGCATCTGTCACATGTGAGACACTGACCTGTTCACTTTTCTCTGTTTTGTCTTTTTCATCAATCGACATAGTTACTCCTCGTATCGGTGAATTTGTATTTTAACAGATTTCCTAATCCAACGGAACTGATGGCAGAGGATCAAAGTGAGTCTGCGCTGGCTCCTGTGCAAATCAAGGTGACGGGTAACAAGTCATCTCATTCCAGCCGTTGAGCCAGGTGGAGAAAATAATGATACTTGCAAAAGCATTCAGAGGAAAATATCTCTTGATCGCTACTTACAGCGAAACTTTTTCGATCAGGTTCCCCTGCTGATCTGATTACTGTCCAACGGATGGGGGCCATTTCTTACAACACCCTGTATCCTCTCAAATAAAACTAAAATAAAGCTACAAAACAAGTCGATATAATGCAAGAAATTTTCAGGAGAAAGCAAGCAACTGTCTATCAGACAAAAGTTTTTCCTAATCGGAATGAAGTCCCCATTAAAAAGTCACAGGATAAAGTCAATGCCTGTTTGATTGCCATCTCTTAGATTTTTGTCCAGAAAATCGTTGTTCAAAATTTACTTGCGTTTTATTTAGTCTGGGTTTGTAACTTGGTGGCCTATACTGGCGAAGTCGATCCTTACTGACCAAAGTCTTACCATCACCAGTTCCGACAACACAAACTTAAATATTTATTCTATACTTGTTATATTGAGGTATTGATAAGCCTATTCTTATTCAAACCATGGCGATTTTGGGCTTTGACAGTCAGGCAGCCAATGGTATATATGGCCCTTATTCTTAGCCCGCATTTTTCATGAACATTTTGTTCGAAAGCAGATAAAGTGGTAATTACAATGCAATTGAAAAATAAAGCAATCAGCTGTTTTCTTACAAAATGTCCACCGAAGGCGATTCGATACGACTACATCTGCTGCGTCTCTGATCCAACAAGCATAGGTAACTATCACCTGTTGGATCGTTCCTCGCATATGCAGCCATCTCAACTCGTGAAAAATGCGGGTTATTATTCATGACCAACCAAAACGACTCGTACAAATATGCAAAAAAAACAAGCCAACAGAGATTCTTTATTTGATGTGGACCGGATCAGTGAAGATTTTGTCTTTAACGAACGAGTCGCACAGGTCTTTGATGATATGCTTGACCGCTCTGTCCCCTTTTACCAGGAAGTCATTCACTCCATTGCCCGTGTTTTTAGCACTGCACTGGAAAATAACAGCAGGATAGTCGATCTCGGTTGTGCAACTGGAGCGACTCTTCTGCAACTGAGCAGTCTTCTGGAAGAAAAACAATTTCATTATACTGGAATTGACAACTCACCAGCAATGCTGGACAAAGCACGGCTTAAATCTGAGCTCTTTTCAAAACAGGATTCCTTACATTTCATACAGGGAGATATCATGGAGGTGGAGCAACCTGACACTTCCGCTTTTATCCTTAATTACACCCTGCAATTCATCCGTCCTTTAAATCGAGAGCCTTTTTTAAAAAAACTCTATTCAAACCTTGTTCCCGGCGGTATCTGTATCCTCAGTGAAAAAACTATTTCCCATCATCCCGGCCTGAACAGAAATTTTATAGATATTTACCATACATTTAAAAAGGAACGGGGCTACTCCGAACTTGAAATTGCTAAAAAACGGGAAGCGCTGGAAAATGTTCTGATTCCCTGCTCTCTGGAAGAGAACAGATCCATGCTGCAATCTGCCGGTTTTGTTGAGGTTGAACCTTTTTTTCAATGGTTTAACTTTGTTTCGTTTCTTGCCGTTAAACCGCTATCCTAAACATTGATCCATTATGAATTACATTGATCAGCTTCCCGATTCCATAAAACGTGATAAAATTATCACTCTCCATAAAGAGAAACAGAAATGGGTGAACCAGAATAAAAAAGGATTCCTTCGTTATCGTGTCCCCTATGAAACCTTGGCTAAATTTCCTGCTGTGAACATTGATTGCAGTGGTGATATGGTCAAGATTGGAGATACAAACGAACTTTCTGACGCTGAA
>JAUTBQ010156261.1:0-13256 GCA_032361185.1 Lepetodrilus ovalis | reverse complement strand
GCGTTTGTGTTCGCTTTCCAACTGAAGATAATAGTAAAACTTATTAATGAAGTATTATGCATCTACATAAAAAGAAAAATGTGGTATAACTGTTTATACCAATATTTTTAACCTGTAAGTACATTGACCATAGGAATATTCATGCTATTGTCATGCGACCAATTGTTATTGGTGTTTAAATATATGTAAATCGCTGTAGCACCCCTCCACAATTTTAGCAAAAGTGTGAAGTAAAATAGTATTAGATTAAATAGACAGAATTCTTATTCCGCGATCTACAAAGTAATTTTGGATTCGGCAGGGTACACGCATTTCCTAACACAGTGCAAAATGTAAATGAGCTGCGTTTAATAGTTTTTGAGCAATGGTACCAAACAGGTATTTAGCATAACTATAGATACTGTTCTTTAAGGCAACTAGGCCAAGGCATCTAGGCACTGCTTTTTACGGCATTTCCAGGTGCCTTCAGGGGCCTGTTGTTCAAAACAGTTGTAGCTTACAGTAAATTTAAATCAAAATTTTGGAACACGCTAAAAATGTAAACATGGTTGCATGAAGCACTTTTATAGCTACAATAGTTTTAGCTAACCGTATTCTCAAGCATTGTAGCTATAAAAGTATGTTATGCAATGGACTTACACTTACAAAATTCGGATTTGCAATCAATTTTAGGTACAACTGTTCTGAGCAAAGATTCTTGATTACTTTTCACTTTTAAATAATAAGCATGTATTTTAAGGCAATGTTTAGAGTGGAATGGTAATATTTTAGAACTGACTGCACCATGACTAACTGTTTGTGTTCCTGTGTTTCAGTTGAAGGTGAAAGGAGGCGGCCCATGTTGTATCTACCTCCAGTCCTAGTTATGGTCTCTCCACCACCTCACTGGCTCCATCTACCTCATCCCTCTGCCACCCTGCCACCCACCACAACCACCACCACACACTGCCATGAGCAGTAGTAACAAGAGTTATCTCCCATCTCAGAGAATGATGCCAGTGTACACCACCATCAGTCCACCGGGGACAGACCGAGCCAGCATCCCGGAGTTCCCGTACGATCCCGTTCCCAGCAAGGCGCTGCCCAAGACGTCGCCTTACGTAGTGGACGCGACCAAGTCATCGCAGCCCAAGCCAACTGCATACAGGCTGCACGGAGATAAATCTCCGAAACCTGTGCCCGCGCCAGTGTACCCACGCGTTCAGGAGTTCCCATACGACCCGCCTGACAAAAGCAATCCACCAGACTATTCGTACGAGAGCTTGACGAACGGTGGCAGGCCTGGGCCACCACCACCACCTCCTGTAGGTTATCCCCGTGGCGCCGACGACAAAGAGTCGCCGACAAACTTAGCTCTAGCATATCCTCGCATGCAGGACTTTCCTTACGGGTTGAGCGGCGTGGCCATGCCCAACTACAATTACAGTAGCGAACTTTATAGTTACGTGTCAAACGGGTTCCCACGCAAGTCGAGGATGTGCAGCTACTGCGGAAAGGTATTCACGCGCTCCACCACGCGCCGCTACCACGAAAAGCGGTGCCCACTGCTGAGAGCCGCGGGCAGTCTGCTGAAGAACGAGAGCAACAAGGAGGCTGTGACGGCAGCGGTAGCAGTGGCAGCCGCGGTGAAATCCGACGCCTCGCACCACCTCGCTTCCTACGCCTCAGCAAACAGCTTATACACTCCAGTCACCTCCAGTCCACATACCTCATTCTCACTGGCTGGCGTATCCGCACAGCCGTACGCATCTACCTCAAATGCTGCCGTGGACCAAAATCGCAACGCTGTCGGAGCGATAAAGAGCGAGCCGCAGGACACAATGGACGACGCGTCGCCCGCAAACTCGGACTCGTGCAGTCAAGGGGAAGCGAGCACTACCAGGTACACCCCCGACTCGGAGACTGCCAATCAGAGCTCGATCTTCCCCACCCCTCTGCAGGACCGCTCATCTGAGTCCCCGATGTCGTTGCACACCGACCACAACCAGACTGCCTCAGATTCTCACAATACGGGTGAACCAGTGGCGTTCAGGGACAGAGTAGCCCACGGCCCAGGCGAACACACTGGGGGCGGCGATGCTGCCGTCTACTCCCCCGGGGCCGCCACCGCATACCAACGCTACAAGGACATTCACGCGTCACGACAATCGTCTCATCTCTCAGGGAGTGCCACCAATTCATACAATGACAATTTATCTCAGGGTACCTCAGGGGACGGAAGCTTGAATCAGGACAGCGACCAGACTCTGGAAGAAGGCGAGTCCATAGAGGACTCCAAATCAGGAGAAAGTTCAAAGAAATCTGTTCTTGCCAACAAATGCAGTATTTGCTCGAAGACGTTCGACTCTGCCCGGCAGCTTCACATTCATGAACAGCTGCACACCAAATACAAGCCGTATGCTTGTAGATTCTGTGGACAGCGGTTCCTGAAGGTGTCCATGCGCATTGCTCACGAGAGGCTTCACATCGGAGAGAAGCCATACGTCTGTGCCATATGCGGACTCACATTCACGCGTAAGTACAGCGTGCGACTGCACATGCGGAGACGGCACGCAGATGGGCCGTGTCTGTGTCGGTACTGCGGAAAGACGCTATATACTCTGCAGACCCTCAAGACCCACCTGCTTACTCACAGTCTGCCTAAGTCCGAGAAGGAGTCACTTCACTACCTCGGAACCAGCGGAGGCGAGCGAGCAGACACGGATCCCGGAGCCAGTCCTCCAGCCTCGTCCTCGGCGTCTTCGCAGCAGCAGCAGAAGCAGCAGCCCGGCCAGGAGGACCACCTGATGCAGATCAATAAGGACATGGCTCTGGCCATGGAGATGGAGCTCGCCGGGAACTCTAAGGAGAAGGAATGGTGCAAGATATGCGAAAAGGAGTTTCCAAAGTCGTTCATGAGGTATCACGAGCGGCTCCACGCCGACCAGAAACCGTACGAATGCCCGACATGCAAGAAGAGGTTCGGCTACAAGAATAACATGAAGTCTCACATGAAGCTGCACGCTGGGATCAAGCCGTACCAGTGTCACGTCTGCGGTGCTAAGTTCACTCGGGGATCCACGCTGCGGAGACACGCTCGACGTCACGGAATATATACGGAGAGCGTATGGGACTTTTTCGTCCAGAAGGGAGCCAATTCAGGAAAGGCGAACAATGTCTCGAAAGAGCTAAAGGCTAAAGCTGAAACAAAGCCAGGAAAGGGCGACGGCCAGACATCGCCAGAAATGAAAAGGGCAGCGCTGTCCGAGAGAGGCCGAGCATCGGCAACACCGGACAGTTCCTTGAGCTACGAGCTCGGACCGTATGCAGGAGCAGCAGCCCTGGCCTCCAACCTGTACGCCGGCTACAACGCTGTCGCAAATCTACCCGAGAGTATTTATCACGCATATCCGTCTACCTCGCACTTCAACGTAAACTACCCGCCTGCTTTCCCTGCTAGTCAACCCGGCCCCGAGCCACAGGCAGACGCGCTCAATCTGAGCGTACACAAGGCTGCCACTCAGGCCATGATGCAGGCCTCTGCTGCTGCTGCTGCTGCCGCCGCCGCCGCCGCCGCCGCCGCTGAAAGAGACGATGACATATCGGAAGAGAACGGCGACGAGATTGAGACTAAATGTAACAACATATCGTCGCACTCCTGCACACCGGCCGGCGCGAGCGTGGGCGTGCAAGTGAACCTCTGCGGCTGTCCGGAACGAGCGTCGTCCACGGGGGCACTCAACTCCCTCCCGCCATTTGAAAGCAGGATGCTGAGTCCGCTGAACCTCGACGGGTCCGCCACCACTGCCACCAGCCCGTCACTCAGCTCAGGGGGAGACAACTTCAACCAGGAGTCCATATCGACGCTGATGGGCTCGGGCAGGCTGTTCCGCTGTCCGCACTGCGACTGCTACTTCTCGGAGTACGCCATGTACAGGATCCACCAGAAGCTGCATGCCCGCGACGCCAACCGACCCTTCCTGTGTCCCGTCTGCTTCGAGGACTGCCACGACAAGATGTACTACGCGCTGCATCTATACGAACATCTACGCATGTGAAGACGCCAGCTACACACAACTACACACCTCCAACTTACCTCATTTTAGCATTATCATGATCATTATTATCGTTGTTGCTTTGGAACAGTTTTTTTCCCTTGTCTCAGGATGTCCTGAAATGCAAAACAGCATTCAGTTTGTTACATTTGTTGTCATAATCAGACGTCAAATCAGGAAAATGTCATTTCTTTTTTTTATTATATTTTTTTTTATTAAACAATGTTTATCATTAAAATATGTTTTAGCAGGCTTGTAGAGATTCTATTGCCATCAGTTTTGTAAAACATTTTCTGGAATTTATTTGATAAGACACAACCAAAAAAGGAAATATTTCGCGAGACTGCTTTTCAAACTTACTCAGTTACAATCAAATTATTTTTTTTTTAGTTCAGATATTTCCAAGAAATAGATCTGTTTGATGAATTGTATATTAGTGCTTGACTTCGCAGTAGATGTAATACATTATACAAGAGTTTAAAACTTGATCCTGTGATAGTTGCATCTTTGATAGCTCAAAGTGGCCTTGTGGGGGGAAAAGTGTGAGACATTGCGTTGTTTCGGTAAAGTGATCACTGCTGTATATATATACATATACCAGTATACACGAGAAAAGGGACCGTGTTTGTTTGTTTGTTATGGGGCGGGCCAAGAATGGAAATGGAACGATCAGAATTATCTATCAAAATGTTTGTATTTGTTGGAGCTAGTTATTAGAAAATCGAGTTGCAAAAGACATTTTCACAGCTGTCATTATATATTTTGCACTCATTTTTAATGTGCTTTGTTAGTTGTAGCAAAACTGTCACATGGATTTGAAATTTTGTAAGTTTGACAGAAGAAATTAATACAGATAATTTTGGTGGGAATGGTAAAATATTTCCATGGACATCTTTGTATGTTAATATAAGATTTCAATCGCAAGCAGTAGGATGGAGGGTATTTTGTGCTAGCTATTCAAGAACCAATGTTGTGCATAGACCTATGTGCCTTAGACGATAAGCTGTTTGTGGTAACGTAGAGGTCGTACTGAAGGTCATACTCGCTATGGTTAACAGGACAGTAGTGCCAGTAGTTAAAAAAGAACGATCAGTGCGTTTTTGTTTTTATAAATCTAGCCTTCTACATCCATTCCTCTTGGATGGTTGCTGGACAAAATCTTTTTCGATTTGACTACTATCAAAGATCATTACCTATTTAAAGCTAAAGGGAAGTTTAGACAATGCAGAAAAATACCCTTATTTCAAATGTGTAGTCGAATAATTTTGCATGGAATTCATATTTCATAAATATGGATTTTCCCGTTTAGAAGGAATTTCGTGATAATCATTAGTTAATTGTACAACGCATGTTCTTTTCACTGCTATTGTGCCTCTCTGTCATCCGCTATACTTTTCATTGCATAACCCAGAAAACACTTGTGCCAATTTTGCTTTTGCTATAAAAGAAAATTTGACCAATCGTTTTAGGAGGTTATCCTGTATGAAGGGTTGTAGCCATGGTATTGACTGATAACGGGTAAGCACTGTGATTACATGGTAACAGTTTGCACATAGTCGACGCATATTGGGATGTTATCCGTTCCATGCTGTAAGAGTTATCTTCCCATTTTTTGTCAGGTTTTTTTTAACGATTTTACTGGCTCTTTTCTACTGACTTTCAGGCCACATCACAATATCTGAATACATTCGATACCTCAAAGCCGATGTTGAACTTTTTTCATGATTATAGGTAATTATGGTGCAACTGAATGGAGAATATGTACCTATTTTACCGGACTCTGGGACAAATCAAAATGATAAATTGTCATTGTCATACACTTTTTTTTGTTTAACAATATTCTCAATATGTCAAAAATAACTTTGTTTCTTGCATATTTCCACTACAGAATCTTTTATTTTTGAGAGATTCCTTAAATGTGTACTAGTGTATTAAGAATTGTTCAGATGCGTTAAATAAATAAATAAAATACCGGTAAAATGTGTATGACATATCAGTATATCATAGGTTTTTCCTGCAAAGAGTCACATGAATCGTACGTACATGTTCGAGAAATCTTCACTTTACCTCATTATAATGTGAACTCTTTGTTGTTGCAGATATTGAAAGTTATTTTTTCCCCAATTTTTGTCTTATTATTGTTGTATTATTTTTGATGTACTGTTTTGTAGTATATTGTGTTTTGTTGCAGCCAATGTATAGTGGCTAACATATCTATGCTACTGTAGCAAGTTGAATGTCTCATCTCAGAAACATAGGTTCACTATCGGTAGAGGTCTCGCCCAAAATATAGGTCAAACAATCATTAAAGCGACTCACTTAAAATATAGGTCAAACAATTGTATAATCTCATGCCACATTATTGATGAATATTGTACTAAAATGCAATTCCAGAATTCATTTTTTTGTTTGTAAATATACAGATTAATAACTATATTTAGTGTCATATAACTTACCTTAGTAAAGATTTTTAGTTTATTGATGAACTTTATAAACACAAATCTTTCTCCTATAAAAGTTTTTTTTAAGACTATTATTAAGATAGCTGCGGTAAATTCATTTTCATTTTCTACATGAAAGAATAATTATCTCAAATATTTTATTTACATGTAATATTAGCATTCATCGTGACTTTGATTGGGCGAGACCGGCTCAACAATATCAGATCTGAAGCAGCCTGTGTGTGGAATAATATATCAGGGGCCAGTATATATTACCTATGTATTGATATATCATGCACACATACAATATAGCTATATTATACACATAGTGTAAAAGAGTTTGTATATTATAGTCTAGATGGACTGTCTACACAAAAATAGTATATATATGTATATGTATATGGTGGCGTAACCTGTTAGCGTTTTGACTTTGATATGATGACAAGACTAATGTTGACAATGACCTCGGCGTGTGTATTTTGGACGGCGTAGGGTCCGAAGACGCACGACTACTTGCTTACCTCATCAACAACCACCTTACCTCAATCGCGAGTCTGGTGGCATGAATGTAACTCAGCAGATTGTGTGTAAACATGGGTGTGATAGACTGATTATCGATGATGATTATGATGCTGATGCTGATTATGATGATGATTTATGATGTTGATGATGATTACATGGAATTATAGATAGCGATCATGTTTGATCAAAATGCAAAGTGAGAGCATGGCAAGATAGAGACTACACTATTGTGGAGATTGCGCATTGAATATAATCAAAATATTATAGTGACTGAATGTTATTTGTCAAATCTCAAGTTACTGTGTCAATATTATTATTACTCGTTTTGTTGACTTAGAATGTCGAGAGGACCCGGTTAGAATCGGTGCAAGTGTTTGTGCTTTTGATGTAATACTAAGCAATGTTTAATGGTCATGTTTCATTGGAATTGGGGGAAAACTGGATGTGAAATTATGTCCACTTTTATCAGTGTCCTCTCTGCAATCGCTAGTTATGAAATTCACTCAGCAGGCCATGAAATGTTGTTGAAATTGTAGACAAGAATTATATTACTGGTTAGTTTCATGTTGTGCTTATTATGCTACTGGCCTGCTTAAATTGCCAACACTTGTTGTGAAGTATGAAAATTACACATATACATAGTTAGTGTTAAAGCTGGCTTGCGAGTAAAGGGAGCTAACTGTATTGCAGCATATTTACATTCTGTGTAACAGTTGTGCTAGAGTTACGGTATGTACCTTTGTAAAGTACTCTTAAAATAGTACCGTTTTACAATGCAGTACATATAACCTTTTGTTATACATTATATATATATTATCTAAATGTACCCTGTTTCGCGGACAGACTTTATGTGAAAGAAAAATGATGAATTTTTGTTAGCTACGTGTCTGGTACAGGCCAGTGATATTTTGCAACAACAATCTTATTTGTATTCTCTGGAACGGAACTGGGAGTGACATCCACGGGATGTCATAGTTGCATTAGCTCTTTCTACCAAAGAAAGAAAGCATGTGAGAGTGCTGGAGGGGTTCAGGTAACTGGCTCGTCTGTGAGCGCTGATCGTGCGTCAACCTACCTCATTTCACAGGATTTTATATTTAATTTGTTTTGTGTACAAAACTGTTTTTATCCTGGCTGCATAGGAAGAGAGACTTATATCACTCTCTGTCATATATTCTAGATGTAGTTTATGGTACTTCTGTCAGCTCTCTCTCTCTCTCTCTTCTCCTCTCTGTCTATTTCTATATATACAGACATATGTTATACACTGACACATTAACACTTTTAGGCGAAGGTCTTGGTTACGATATACATCTCTAATTCTCCAATTCCTGTCTTGGATTTGTTTTCAATCAGAAAGCTGACCACTTTTATCATGTAAATTTTGTTTATTTCTTTCCGAAGAAATTTTTTGTTGTCTCTCAACCCGGTTTGAAAACGGCCTAGACATGAAGGGGTTCACGGCAAAAATCAGGTCCATGTTTTTCTGCTATATATGTGTTATGTTTTGTTATATATGTGAATGATTAATAACAAGAAATAACTGTACTTGTGTATATTGTTACTAAAAAAAAATAGTTGTATTCCAGGTTTTTTTCTTTAAAAAAAGTGCTAACAAATTCATAAACTGTCACTTTCCATTAACATACTTGATGAAATATAAATATATGTTGTAGTATATATGATTACAAGGTGTACAAGATCATGTGAATGTAGCTAACTACGGCTGAAATACGGGTGTTACATCTGTTTATACTCATCATTAGAATGAGACCAGTACTGTTGCATACTGTTGTGTAGTGTTGTAGACAGTAACGATATTATAACACATTGACTATGCTTAATGTTGACTATATCTGCCATCTTGATAACTACTGTATTGGAAAACAACGAAAATTACATACACGAAGAATAATATTGAATTGTCCATTCAGAAATTGTGGAAATTAGTTGAAACTTGTTTTTGAGAAAAGGAAAACGATTCTTGCGGTTTACTTACTTAACAGGAAATGTAATGTAAATATTTAAGTTTGATTTTTGTTTTTAATCAAATTAAAAAGGAACAGACATATTGACATATCAATTGGTCACATTTCTATTTCCCCATTTATACAATCATCAGAGATTTTTATCTCTTTCCTTTGTTTTCCCCCGTAAAAGTTTACAATAAGTTTCCAGCTTATTTTGTGGGCGAGTTTCCAATATGTGCAATCCAAAGGTAGTAGTGCAGCATGCTGTCCCTATTCATTATCATTGGCCAGTTTCTACAACTATATTGTAGAACGCACACGAGAGACACGGCTGAATAAATAGTGTAAAACTCTGTTATGATCTAACATTGTAGTTGTCGTGTATTGGTGAAATATTCCTTCAGCAAGGTTCTTTTATATTAAGTTTTAAAATCTAGGGAAATTATGCATACATGTTTCCATATTTCAAGCAACTAAAACTAGTGTTTTCTGCTAATTAAAAATAGCAAAAGAGAAAATTCAAGAAAGGAAATTAATGTCTATATAATTTCTAATGAAAATTCATATGAAATATGATTTGGATCCACTTTTGAATTAAATGTCAATTTTCCACAAGTAGATGACAAATGTAGCTGCTATTCATTCTACCTGCTGATTATTATTTTTAAATAATTCAATAATTATGTTTAGTTACCAGTTTCAGGAATGATAACAATGCTTTAAAGATATTCCTAAGTAATAGGTGACCAAGTTTTCTAAATTAAAGGTACCCTCTCCCAAATAGAGTTGGTAGTCTTTGACCAGGATTGGTAGCATTTCAAGATTATTTGTTTAAAGCAAATTAATAATGCAGAAAACGACAGATAAAGCATTAAAGCAAGATGGTGCAATATTCAGTGGTTGGTTAAAAGTAATATTCAGCCATAAATATTGTTAATTCAAATATCATGGTTTTGGGCGGTCTCTTAGGCCATATTTGTTTTGAATTTGAGTGTCGAGTCGAGTGCCGTATATTAAAATTTGATTGGTCAGTAACGCTCATGTTACGTTCTCATTCATTATAAAATAAATTTTGGTGCTAATGTGCATGTGCAAGTAGCCCATCGACTCTGTGCAAGCTCCCAAAACAAATACGGCCTTAGATCGTGTGAATAGACAGTGTGATAAACCTTGCTTTCAACTGGATATCCAAACATCTGCTGAGAAAAGTTATCCTGGAATTACTAATGGAAAAGATTCTGTTTTCTATCTGTTGACAATGCGTTTTCAATCTGTTAACATGTTATCTTTTGAGATATTAGGACTACAACACTTCTAAATGTTGACACGCTTTATGCGTACATTTTATTTTTTACCATTGGTTAAAGTTGAATTTGAAATGTGTAACATACGTGTAGTTGCCCTAGCATTCCTTTTGTCTACACAATATACTGCCTGTGTTTTGATTTCCGATCTACCTCTCTTTGGCACTGAACTTACCAAAACATTTTTTGTTATGTGCATTTTGGGTAGACCCAGAAACATTCATACTGCTCCCATCCCTCACCCCCCATCATGCCCTTCCTCGCCCCTTCCCGACCTCAAATGTGTGTCACAGGTTTTTAATGGTGACTGTTACTGTATTCTGAATTATCGCTGTATTAGGCTAGCAATATTTCCAGACGACTGCTTTACCTCCAGAATTATGTCTTCTTCGTATCTCAGGAAGTGATATGTTGATATTCTATATACACACATATATATATTATATATATACACATATATATATACACATACACACTCTCAGGCAGGTTTAATTCTGCTGTAAAAGTAGATTCTCAGGTAAACTAAATCTGCTATAAATTGTACATCTCTCAGGTACCTAGATTGTTTTGATTTATTATTATTAATTTTTTTTTCAGTTTAGTATTGTTTGTGGATCGATTTGCATGCCAAAGAGAGGAGACGGTTATAGAATGAAACAGGTATTTTCATCCAAATAGACAACTCTTTGATTGTTATTGGTTAAAAAATTGTTATTTAATGGTCAGTGCTCCCCCTTTATATATAACACTGTTGTTGAGAATCCAGACTCGTTATTGGCCTTACTTTGAAGCATCTCAGAAATACAACGTTAATATCGTTCCAAATACAAGATACTTTTTTTCTATATCAAACAGGTTGCTATTTTCGAAGGATTTGGAACTAATATTTAAAAAAGTAAAATTATAAGGCCATTTTTTGTTTGCAAGAAAATTATATGTTTGCAATCATTGTACATGTTTTACATTGAATTACAATGACTGTAATAATATAATTAATTTGTGAAACGGGAGAAAATTATATTTGTCTGATCACAGGATTGTTGTCATTCTCTGCCCGAGAGATTGGAGAGTTCCGCTCGTGTATCATACAAAGTAACGGTACTGTCTGTGGGGCAGAGTATGGGTTGTTGTATGAATGCCGAATGTTGTTATTATCAAGGTGCCTTTTATGAAGGCGGAGCATTGTGCCTACCCCTGGTAGATAGGGAGTGGAAACACTTTGGATATGTTGACAATTACACATTCTTGTAATAAAAATAGACATTTAAGCTAATTTGATATGCCATCAGAATTCAGTTATTTTTCTGAAACTAAAAGGTAATTATTGATTGAACTTTGTTGTGAAAAATACTTGAAATTGAAATGGAAAAATAATGATCTATCATGCCCTTTAGGTGTATGTACATGTAATTTACATGCTGAATGATTATTAAAATTATTTAAATTATTAAGATTCCCGCTGTGAGGTATAATAAACTACTAATAAATCAATTGCAATATACCTTTTTTAATATAAATAATAACGTCATGGAATTGTGCTGTCCCTCATGGTCACACATGATACAAGATACTTAATTGATGTGCTTTTCCATGATGACTTGTCAACATCGTCCAAGTGTTATCACTACCATGTTCTGAGTTTATTTTTGTAGCACAAACTCATGTTATGTCTGATAATTAAGGCAATATATAGATGTTTAATGTTAGACAGATTGCATAGCCAGGAAGGGTATTTTCCAGAACAGTATTTTGTCAAATTTTATAAAATAAAACTATATATTGTCAAATATGAACACTTTTGAGTGATGTTTTTATGCTGGTTGGTCACTGGAGCTGATTCTGACTCATCTGCATATATTGCTGTCCAATGTGCATATCAAACTTGCTGTAGCTGCCACACCAATGAAATTATCTGAAGGAATGAGAATCTTTTGGGAATTTTGAGTTTCCAGGATGCCAGCTGTTTCAGTTGAAAACACAATTTCCCATTCTCATCCCTATCTGCATCCTCGCACACAATGGGTACTTATTCCGCTCGCTGTCCATGCCATACACCCTAGCACACATCTAGGGAGAAACTTGCGCAGTCTATAGGAGCTATTAATAGAACCAGGGCTCCTGCTAACATTTTCTGTTACTTGCCCTCAGGACTAGTCAGGGCAAGTTGCAAAGGCATCAAAGCATCTATTTGTTAAAAGATACTGGATATAGTATAGGTTTCCCACAGTGCAATTTTACTTGCCCCAGTACATCGGGCATATCTTAGTCCAGAGCCCTTAGAACAATGATAACATCTATTTCATTGAATAGATTTTTACAGTGAATTCATTGAGGAAATGATTTCATTGGTTGGCTGTTTGTGAAAGTTTCCCTCTAGATGTGTATGCCAGGGTGTATGCCATGGAGAGAGCAGAATAAGTACCCCTGGTGTGCGAAGATTCCCTATCTGGAGCTACTCTCCAAATTGAGAGGTGGTGATAAAGAATCGAGAAAGAATGCCAACAAGAACATACATATGCATTTGAAACTGCAAAAGCGCTAGATTTAAAAACATCTGCGTCGGTAAATGAAAGGTATGTCTCTCTAACCTTCAAAGTGCCAAAGGAAAACTGCATCTCCATGGAGTTACCCATATCTGTGTTTCTTAGTAACATTTGTTGTGGGTTCTTGCCCCATTATCAGCTGATTATAGGTGGCGGGATGTAGCGCAGTGGTAGAACGGACATCGGAGCGAAAGGTACCGAGTTCAAATCCCGCCCCACGGTGGTCCGGCATCAATTTCGCAGAAGTTACATTTCTGACACAATATTGATAGGATGCACTGTCTGTCATCCTTGGTTTGTCAGTACCAGCCGCTGCTTGCAGGTTTAATACAACATTCAGCGCTACAGATGTTGCAGGTTTCCTCCTGCCCTAAACTGACAAGGCGTGATGTTAGTGAAAGATTCAAGAACGCGACTATAAACCCCATTACAAAAAAAAAAT